>PVJO010005017.1:31193-103013 GCA_004026905.1 Hystrix cristata | reverse complement strand
TTTTTTTTTTTTTTTTTTTTTTTTTTTTTTTTTTAAAAGAGGGGCTGGGGATTTAGCTCAGTGATTAAAGTATGTGCCTAGCAAGCACAGGTCCTGAGTTCGATCCTTGGCACACACACACACAAAAGTTAAAAAAAAAGTGGAATAGCATTGCATATTTTGTGGCAACTTAGATTATTTAGTAACTGCTCTGTCTCTCCACTAACTAGGAAGGGCCGATAATTCCTGGCCTCCTTGGTGTGAGGCTTGGCCATGTGACTGGCCAGGGCCATGGGACATGGATGACAGCGAGAAGGTACAAGTTCCAGCTGAGGGTGTAAGAGTTCTCTCATGTTTTCAGTTACCTCCTTGGAATTTTACCCCTGCCATAAAGGGTGGGACTCTCCTTGGGGCGTGACATCTTTTGAAATAGAGTATCGAAGTTGCTGCAGGCAAGATAAGAATAGAGATAAGAATAGTTTTGTGGTTTTGTAATTCAGTGTTTAGTTTTATTAAATTATAAGTTTGACTTTTTGTGAACTTTATCTCTTTTGAGCAACAGGAAATTAAACAGATAGGAAGAGAATGCTGTTTCAATTTAAGAAAACAGTAGCTTCTATCCAAACACCACTCCCTAGCAAGAACAGAGGACCCATGTAGCTGGCCTGAACTGGAGTCAACCCTGGAAGACCTCTGCCAAGACCCACCAAACCCAAAGGACAGCAGGTTACAGGGGAACATTTATTTCTGCAAGCTACAAAATTTTAGGGTGGTTTGTTATTATAGCAATAATTAAGTGATATTCTTACCTCATAGGACATTTATCAGGATTAAACAAATGGATATACTAAAGCCCTTACAAATAGCTGGCACTTGGCATGGGCACAACAGATGTGGGTTATTATTATTGGGGCTGTGCTATGGTGTGGATCTGCAATATCCCCCAAAAGCTCCTGTGTGAAGGCTTGATTTTCAAGGCAGCAGCGTGCAGGGGTGGAGCCTTTGGAAGATGATTGGATCATGAGGGCTCAGACCTCATCAACAGTTTCATAGTTTAATGGGCTATTGGGAGGTTGCAGAAATTTAAGAGGTGGGGCAAATTGGAGAAAGTAGGTTCGTGGGACTACCCTTGAAGGCTAAACTTTGTCCCCAGTCTCTCTTTCTTTTGCTCCCCAACTACAGTGAGATGAGAGCTCTGCTCCACCCCATACTCCCTGCCACAATGTTCTGCCTCATCATAGAAACAACAGAGCTGAGTAACCATGGACTGAGACCTCTGGAACTGTAAGCCAGCACTAACCCTTTCTCCTTTATTTTTCTCAGGTACTTTTGTCACAATGAGGGAGAGCTGAAAACACAAGGTACAGCTGTGAACAAACAACACAAAGCCCCTGTTCTCGTGGATGCTAGTGAATGCCATGGGGAAAACGATGCCAGGAAGGGACAAGGCTGTGCTGTGGCACCATTCCGGACCAGGTGGCTGATGAGGCTCTGTGGGAGGGAGGGCTCAAGCAAAGACCTGGAGAGGAAGCGAGGCAGGATGCCAGGAGGGCTTTGAGAGAACACTGCTCCACGCAGAGGGGAGAGAGCAGGCAGAGGCCCCACAGTGAGCTCATGCCTGGTGGGTTCGAGGAGCCACCAGTGGAGAGGTGGCTGTGCCGAGCGGGCGAGGGGAGGATGACGTCCCAGAGGGCTGCAGGGGGCTGTGTCACGCAAGCCTTGAGACTGCATATGAACTCTGGCTTCTGCTGAGGGAGGTGGGAAGATGTAGAAGGGTTTCAGCCAGAGACTGGACAGGACCGGTTTGCATTTTTACAGGATTTATCCAGCTGCGAGGTGTAGAATAAAGGGAATGGGAATGTGGGCCAAACAGGGAGGCAGGAAAAGGCTATGGCCCTCATCCAGACAAAAGACAGTGATAGCTTTTCTGTCCTTTTGTTGTTACTGTTGTTTTACAGTACTGGAGATTTAACCTTCAGCCTTCATACTGAGCTTCATGCCCAGTTCCATCTCCCTCTTTTTTATTTTTTAAAATTTTGAGATAGAGTCTTGTTAGGTTGTTAAGTTACCCAGGCTGGGCTTGATTTTGTGATCCTTCTGCCTCAGCTTCCCAGAGTGTGGGACTACAGGTGTGTACCACTACACCATGTTATATTGATGGTTTAAAAATATTTTAAGAGTAAAGCCATAAGGATTTGCTGATAAGGTATGTGTGAGATATTTGAGAGAAGAGAATTGAGGATGACTCTAAAGTTTTGGGCCTGAAGACTAAAGAAAGTAATTTGCCAGTAACTGAAACAAAGAAAGCTATAAAAGGGATTTTTTTTCTGAGTGTGTGTGTGGGGATGCATCTGTAATCTCAGCATTTGGGAGGCTGAGGCAGGAGGATTGCTGTGAGTTTGAGGCTAGCCTGGGCTATATAGCGAGTTCAAGGCCAGCCTGAACTACATAGTGAGACTCTGTCTCAAAAAAAAAAAAAAAAAAAGAAAGAAAGAAGGGAAGAAATAAAAAAAAAAAGAAGGAAAAAAATGTATTAGAGCAATGGAGGGCAAGGGAGAGGAGGGATTAGTGGGTCTGAGACTTGTTAAATTTGGGGTGACGATCAGACTTCTCAGTGCAGATGCTTAGACGAGTTAGTGGTAGGAATCTGAGGCTGGGGTCCAGCTGTTATACTGAATTGTGTCCCTTCCAAATTCAGATATTGCGGCTCTGACTTCCCATGCAACTTTACGGAGGTGGCGGGGTCAATGACATCATATGCGTGGGTTCCTAATCCGTTAGGTGACTTCTGAAGAAGAGGAGGATGCAGCTGGGCTCACTCATGGTCCTACAGAGCACAGAGGAAGAGGCATGTGCAGACACAGCTGGAAGGGAGCCATTTACAGGCCAGGAAGAAGGCCTTGCCGGAAACCATCCCGGATGTGCCTTGACCTTGGACTTCTGGCCTCCAGACTATGAGATGATGAATTTCTGCTATTTAAGCCCCCCATCCGGGGTATTTTCTTACAGCAGCCTGAACTGCCATAAGGGGTCCATAAGGAGTCAACAAAGAATGATTTCTTTTGTTTTCTTTCTCCTGATACTGAGGACGGAACCCAGGGGTGCTCTACCATTGAACTACACTCCCAGACCTTTTAATTTTTTTTTTTAATTTTGAGACAGTAATTGAGGGTGGCACTAAGTTGTCCAGGCTGGCCTTGAATTTGCCATTCTCCTGCCTCAGCCTCCTGGGTAGCTAGGATGACCAGCATGAGCTACCACACCCAGCAGGAAAGCTCTTTTTTTGAGAAGAAAGCCAAGTAATAAATGTAGAAGAATAGGAGTAGAGCATTACCCCTTGGCAGGCAGTGTGGTAATTGTTTCAAGAGAGACTTGCTAAAGGATACTGCAGCAGTAGATTAAAGTTTGATGAGCAGCAGGACATTTGCATGGTCAGGTGTCTCTCCACAAGCTACTTACTCATTCCAAGGGGGAAAGTACTAACCCGACAGTGGAGAAGCCCAGCAGACACTACGTTGTGGTTGGGATCCATGGTGCCTCCCGGAGGGTCCTTGGGTTGAAGGCTTGTGGCCAGGCAGTGATCTTTTGGGAAGTACCTGAATCATGAAAGGTTCTAATTTCATCAAGTGGATTGATCGGTCCACCAGTTCATTAACTGAGAGGCAGGAGGAGATCAGGGCTGGGGCAAGACTGGCCAGACAGTGGGGCAGGCAGGACCTGTCAAAGTCGTGAGACCCCCAGGCACAGGCACAGGACAAGGGGTCCAGGAAGACCGTAGTTCCTGAGCACCATACGTGGAACTGATCAGAAAAGTGCTACTTTCAATTCTTCATTTACAGCTGGTGCGAAGCCAAGCCGGTCGGTGTGCATCTGTTCGCTGGCCCCTGTCACTCCGCATGGCGTACTTCTTTTCCAGCTTCAATACATGTACATCCCTGCTACCTTTTCTGTGTCTTGTCCAATTCTTTGCTCAGGATGCCACGATCTTGGATCCTTCCCATAGGATCACCATCAGGTAACATTAGGAGGTGGGGCCTAACTGGGTGAGGCAGGTCACTGGTGTGTGGCTTTGATCGGCACGCAGTCCTTGTCCCCGGCCCCCTTTTTCCCTGCATGGGGATGGGATGAGGGGCTTTGTATGTTTTGTTTTGAGGTGGTGTCTTGCTAAGTTCCCAGGCTGGCCTTGACCTCAGTCCTCCTCCCTCAGCCCCCACAGTAGCTGGTATTATTGGCACGCACCACCATGTCTTGCACCTTTTGTCTTTTAAATTGTTATTCTCATGCATCTTGTCACAACCTGGAATGCTGACTAACCCACACCACAGCAGCCGAGTGGCCACAGAGGGCTCTACTGGTAATGAGGCCGCTCGGCATTGTACACCTCCTGGGATGAGGTGCTGAGAGGGAACCCCAACACTTCAGTGGTGTTTCTGCCAAAAACATAATTATGGGAGCATTAGACAAACCCACAGCGGGGGCATTTCTGTGAAATAACTTGCCTGTACCCTTTAAAAATGTTGAGATCATGAAGGACAAAGATCGAGGGATAGTCCTAGATTAAGGAGACCAAAAAGATATGACTACTAAATGCAATATAAGGTCCTATGCCAGGAAAAAGTTGTTTTCACTTTTGTTAAAGATATTATTTCATGGGTTGGGGATTTAGCTCAATGGTAGAGTGCTCGCCTAGCAAGCGCAAGGCCCTGAGTTCGATTTACAGCAGTTAAAAAAAAAAATTTCACAATTGAAACAGGTATGGTGGCACACACCTGTAATCCCAGCCTCAAGAGATTGAGCCAGGAAGATTGCTGTGAGTTTGAGGCCAGCCTGGGTGACATAGTGAGTTGACAACCAGCCTGAACTGCATAGTGAGATCTTGTCTCAAAAAAAAGGATATTATTTCACAATTGGTGAAATTTGGATAAATCTGTAGACTAGATAATAGTTTTACCTCAAAGTCAAACTTCGAGATTCAGGTTATTATAAGAGAATGTGCTGTTTTTAGGAAATATGTGCTGGTGTTGGGGGGGCAGAGAACTGTGTCTGCAGATCGCTGCAGGGTGCAGGATCTGAGCCAGGCAGGGGCTGCACGCTGAGGCAGGAGGATTGCAAGTTGGAGGCCAGCTTGCTGGGCTGCACGGCATGTTCAAGGCAGGACTGGACTCTATCGCTAGACTCTGTCTGAAAAAAAAAAAAAAAACCAAAAAAACACATTCAGGGTTGAGGAAGACAGAGAGGACAGAGCGGAGGAGGTAAAATCAGGGTAATGGGTGTTCGAGTATTCCCTGTCCTATTTTACAGCTTTTCGTAAGTGACATAGCAAAATAGAGTCTACTCCGAGAGTGGGAGGAGCAGGAGAGAAAAGGAAGTGGCGAGGCAGGTCACTTTTTGAGGAGTTTTGCTGTAGCACTGAGAGAGCCCGGGGCAGGTGGAGGGAAGAGCAAGGCTGAGAGATGTTCTTCAGATGGGGAAATGCTGGGGCATTTTATGCAAATGAGAAAGACTCGGTAGACTGGAAAATTATGACGCAAGAGAGAGAAGAGGTGGCCGGAATGATGTCCCGGAGAGACCGGAGAGATGCCGACGTGCCGGCAGGGTGCTCGCAGGAGGGAGGACACAGTCCGTGGGCACCAGTGCTGTGGGTGCGGGGCTGGCACGGAGGCCCGCGGAGATGCTCGCCCTGTCATTTTTGTCCCTGTGTCCCTGTGGCAGAGGAAGCAGGGGGAGAGGGGGACGGCAGTTTGAGCAGCACACCGGGGCTACACATCGTGCAAGTAAAGTGAGCCAGGCCATGGGTGGTCTTCTTCCAGAGAGCTGGCGTCCGCCAGTGGGTGCTTAGCCAGAGAGAGGAAGGGGACTTTCTGGAGTGTACAACAAGGCGGGGAAAAAAAGATGGAGGGATGCCAAGTTGCAGAGAGCATCCGTGACTTAGCCAAGCTTGCACAGCACTCGTGACTAGTAAGTTGGGCTCTGAGCTGGTTGCATGGCTCGAAGATGGTTCCGTCACCAGCCTGGCATTCGCGGGCTCTCCCCAGCATGCAGCAGGGTGTCTGGAGTGGGAAGCCTTGTGCTAGCAGCCGATGGAATCACGCCTGGGATTCCCTCTGCCTTCCACTCCCCCCGTTTCTTTCTTCCCTTCAAGCTGTCTTTGATGGCTCAGCCACATGGCATGGGGAGCTGGGCAGATGTGATGGCTCCAGCGTGCCTGCAATCTGTGGAGCTGCACGCCGGTTCCCATCCGCACTTGTGGCCCTCATGCTGCCCGTGTCACAGGGTTGTGCAGTGAAGGTCTGTGGTCCTTGCAATCCCCTTTTTAAAAGAAAATTCATGAATAACGTAACCTATTGACACACATAACATGAAGTACAAATAATACTCTGATTGTAATTGAAAAAATATAATTAAAGTAATTTGGAACAAATTAGTATGTAAATATATAGAAAATGTTACAAAGTAGATGAGAGAGCCTTGCTCTCTGGAATCACCTCAGATCTCTGGACTGAAACCCGAGTGACCATGTGGCGGTGATGGTCTGCAGTGGAAGTGTGTTAGGGAAAGTTCTGGAGCAAACACAATCCAGCCTGTTCCGAGCTCCTCTAGGCTAAACGTTTTGTCTTCCCCAAGTACATCTGTCCAAAAGTTTCTCAACGTTATGGTTATTCGGAGGTGGGGTCTGGGGAGGTGGTCAGGCGCCGAGGGTGGAGTCCTTGTGAATGGGATCGGTGCCCGTAGGAAAGAGACTGTGGGGAGCTCTTTCCTCTCCAGCCCTTGAAGACAGAGCGAGAAGCCATCTATGAACCAGGAGGCCTGCTTTCCCCACAAACCAAATTGGCCAGCTCCTTGATCGTGGACTTCCCACACTCCAGATCTGTAAGAAATACGTATCTGTTGTTTATAAACCGCCCAGAGTATGGTAATTGGTTACAGCAACCTGACCCAACTAAAACAGCAATTTAAGTGAAGGTTGCTTTCCTGACAGAGTTGCTGTATATTCAAATCAAACAAACACACATTACGTGGGAGAAGGCAACGACACAGAAGTAATGAAAAGATCGGTGGTTGCCAAGGTTCAGGAGGAGGGCGGGAGAGAGGACAAGGCAGAGCACGGGGCATTTTTAGGTCAGTAAAACCTTCTCAGTGATTCTGTACTGATAGATGCAGGACATTAGGCCTCCATCAGAACCCACAGGACTGCCCGGCACAGCAAACAATCCCTGACATAAACTATGGACTTTACCTAATAATAATGCATCCAGATTGGCTCATCAGCTGGAGCAAATGTACCATGCTAATGTGAGAGGTTAATAATGAGAGAGATTGCACTTGGGGAGATGGGGTATAAGGGAACTCTCTGCAGCGTCTGTGCAATTTTTCTGCAAACATAAAAGCTTCTCTAAAATATAAAGTCTATTGAGGATTAAAGACAGTGAACCCTGCACACGTTTTGTTTACATGGAAAATACCATTTGGCCTTAGACTCAGATCCTTTAAGGCGGGGTTTTTACCAGCAGGGGCTTTGAACAGCACTTATGGAGGACTCGAGGCCACTGAGGGAGGTGTGCGCCTCCTTGCTGCCCAGACACCCCCAGCCCTGGGTTCTTTGCCCTGCGTCCTTTTAAGCTTCAGAAACATCCTTTCAAACCACCGCTGCTGGCTCGCTAGGTTTGGGTGTTGGTGACTCTGGGGGTCTCCCCAGCCCTAGCAACCCTGGGGCTGTGAGTGGACACAGCTCACGTCCGCTTTTGGAAGCCCCACTTCAGATGTAGATGCCAACCACTTCTCATCATGGGCTCAGTAATGAGTCACATCCCTTTGGTGAGCCTCAGTTTCCCCGTTGGTAGGAAAAAGGGTGATAAAACCTGTCTCACAGAGTGTATCCCTCCTCCCAGTAGATATTTACTGAGCACTTACTGGTCGTACTGGAGATACAACCGTGAGGAAGAACGAACACTTCTGTGTTATCGGCTCTTCTGGTCTCATGAGGAAGACAGATAAGGACAGAAGAAGTGCACAAGCTAATGTCAGTAATGAGGAGAGGCAGGGTCATAGGTAGGAAGAGAGCAGAGTCAGGCTCCTGGGGGGGATGTGGTCATGGACGTGTCCCAGGGGACGGCATCTGAATGGGGCTCTGGGCGAAGCGAAGGAGTGAGCTGAGTGGGTGTTGGAGGGAAGAGCCCTCCAGAATGCCCAAGCCTGGAGCAGATACGCATGGTGTGTCTGAGAAGTGGAAGGAGGCCAGTGTGGCGGGCGGAGAGTGAGAGGAAGAAAAGAGATGAAGAGAAGCCACAGTCTGTAAGGGATTGAAGTTTGTTCTAAGTATTACTCGTGGGGGAGGCCCTACTATGTTGAGCGTGTTTGCAGTGAGAAAAAGGTCCTGGCACACTGTATAGCCACTGTGCTGTCCTTCTGTCCAAGGCCAGGATCTGGGGCACTCTGAGCTGCAAAGGTCCCATTTACCCTGGAGTCACACGGCCTGTACAGCGGACGCGGCGGGACGTGCCATAGTTCCCAAGAACCACCACCAGGTGGCGACTCTGGGTCGTGTTTCCCACTATGGGCTGTCGCTTCAGCGCGGCTCCTTGACCCAGACTCTGGGCTCCTTGATGTGGACTGAGGTGAGGCCTAAGGATCTGCCGGATGCTGGTGCTGTTGGTTCAGGTGCCTCACTTTAGGAAGGTCTGGAGCTGGAAACCAGCAGCTCTAGCTGCTGGGAACCTCCTTTTTAAATTACCGTATGGGCAGTGTCAGATTCAAACATTATCTTCGTTGCTGTTTGTCTATTTGGCAGTACTGGGGACTGAATCCAGGGCCTTGCCCCTGAGCCACATCCCCAGCCTTTCTTTCTTCCTTTGCTTTTTTTGTTTGTTTGTTTTGATAGAGGGTCTCACTAAATTGCCCAGGTTAGACTTGAACTTGCAGTCCTCCTGCCTCAGCCTCTCGGAGTGCTGGGATTATGCCATCAGACCTGGCTCCAAACATTATCTTGCCATTACATTCAGAATAAAATCCAAGTCTCTTGCCTGGTCCTTTCTCCACCATGATACAGATCCTGCCTTCCTTTCCCACCTCATCTCCTGCCACTCTAAACAATGGCTACGGTTTCTCTCTTTCCCTGAAGCCTGTTCCTGCCCCAGGGCCTTTGTGTATGCTTCCCTCCTAGGATGTCTTTCCCTCAACTGTCCCGCTGGCTGGAGCCCTCTCACTCCTTACCCCTCAACTCAAACGCCTTCTCATCAGGGAAACTTTCCTGGCACTCCTGCTTGTGTGAATCCATGTCCTTTTCCTTGGTGCTGTGGCAAGGGGTGATTAGTCTCTGTCTAGATTCTAGACCTTTGAGTGAAGGAACTGGGTCTTTCTTGTTTTCTGCTTCATCCCAAGTGCCAGATTGGTGCCTACCAAAAAGTAAGACTCTAGGAAGTAATTGTTCAATATGTGAAACTGAAGGCTTGCCCAGGTTCTCCCAGAGAGCCAGAGGTTGAGCAGGGACTCCAGGTCCAGGGTGCTTAGGGGTCGTGTGATGCTCGGTAAGGCCTTGCCACTCCCTACCTGGGCTGACTCTGTTTCTCCAGGAAGAGTGAAGATAAGGCCATGGCTGCTAATAGTTTCCATGAAGATTGAACCTGGGCCTTTGCACTGAGCTACATCCCCGGGGTCTTGCTAAGTTGCCCAGGCTGGGCTTGAACTTGTGATCCTCTTGCTTCAGCTTCCTGGAGTGCTGGGATTATGATAGTTCCCATCCTGCACTTGGATTCTACACGGGCTGCTGGCTCCTGTAGAGTCCTGAGTGTGGTGGGCAGACACTGTACAAATCACAAGCCAAGGAGTTCACAGGGCTTTCACATTTCACTGTTGTGCTGGATCCTCCAGCTAAGAAAAGATTGTCCCCCTCCTTTTGTTTTTTTTAAAAAGTGTCTCATAATGTAGTTCTGGCTGGCCTTGAACTCTCTATGGAGCCCAGACTGGCCTCCAGCTAGCAGTGATTCTCCTGCCTCAGCCACGTGAGTGCTGGGATTACAGGTATGTGCCACCATGCTCGGTTTAAATTGCGAATGATTTTTGTCCAATAGGAAAGATCAGCCCACAGGTTACAAAGGTTCTGTGGCCCTGCAGGACATGAGCCAGCCCCACTTCCTGACCCAGCTCGGCACTGTAGACTGCACGGTGAGCGTTTCACTCTGGGAGCAGCTTTGCCACCCTGCTACAGAGTTAGCGCGAAGGATTACACGGGATTTTGGCAATGCTCACTTTTTATTCATATAAGATTCGTGTTTTAAATTTTTTTTATAAATGGAGCTTTGGCAGGAGCACCATCTTTGTGAGAGGGCCAATGTTTTCCAGGTGTGTTAAGTGAGGCTCAGAGAAGTAGAATCATGGTCTTCATAAGGAAAAGGGCAAAGGTGCCACTTGGCAATGTCTCACTCATGTGCTCAGTGCCACTCTGCGCTTTTAAAACTCACCCAGTTAATCCTTACCACTCAGCAAAGTCTGTGACGTGGCACCGTCTCCAGCTCAGCCATTGGAAAATTGACATGGCACAATCCAGAGGCAGAGACCCCTGAGTTCCCAGCCAGCTCCCACTCCCAACCCCCACCCACTCGCCCCACTGAGTGCTCTGAGACACAGCTTGGGGCAGGAGGACCAGCCCCTTGTGCCCAGTGGCGGTTGATGATATTTATGATCAAATCTAGGCTGGGTTCCTGTATTAGTTACCTTTTTAGAGTCAGTGGTTTGCAAGAGAGCAGGTTTAATATAGGACATTTGCAAGTTACAACATTCACCTATAAGCCAAATGCAGGAAGAATGCTGAATGTCTATCTAGGCACTGGAGACCCGAAAGATCCTGTCAAGGGCTGGGAGCCCACAGCACTGTCCCGTGTACATCGTGTCTGCACTAAAAAGCTGAAGTGTCTATAACTGGAAGCAGGATATGACGCTTGCAGCAGAAATGAAGACTAGAGCTCCCCTGGAGCAAACAGCAGCCATCCTCGAGGACAGCAAGGCCCTGAGCTCTGTCTGCGATGAGAACAGCCTGGTCCCCTTTGGGAGAACCAGCCGCAACAGAGTTTCTGTGAAACAGCCAGCCCTCATCTGCTCCTGTTCTCCTTTATGCTGTGTCAGCAACAATCCTCAGGTGGATCCTCTACGTCCAGAACCACACCAGCTCAGTCCAGCTGGGCGTTCCAGCTCAAGCTGACCATAATAAGAAGTCCACCACAGTCATCAAGGCTGTCGGTGACTTCTGCCTCCTCTTGAATTGGGAGAGAAAGTGCCATCAGTCTGGCACCATCTGTCCCCAGCCTGGCTGGACTCAGAAGGGTCCTGGATGGCAGGGAAAAAGGGGCAAGTGTCTGGGACACATGGGGTGGGGGGCAGCTGAGCAAGACTCTGGGGGAGCTCAAAGAGTCCCCAAAGGGTGCCCGGGGTGAGTAAGTGTGAAGGGCAGGGCAGGGACTCCGGGCTGGCAGCCAGGGACAGGGACAAAGCTCGGACTTTGGGGTCAGCAGCCTGAAGTTCTCCGAGCTCGTTTCTGGATCTATAAAATGGGAGCTAATGACTCTTCCCTGTTTTGAATTATTGTTACTGTTTTTGTTGTTATTTGGTACTGCTGGGGCTGGAACCCAAGGCCTTGCACATCAGGCGAGGGCCCTAGTGCTGGGCCACTCGTGCCCCACCTTCGCCTCTTACTGTGGGTTATGGCGGGGCGCATGCTCAGCTGGAGACGTGCGCCTCTGAGTGTCCCAGGAGGTGGCCCTTGACTGTGGCCTCTCTGAAATCTGAGGGTGCAGCAGTCATGTGATGCTAAGGGTGGTGAGAACAGAGGACAGCTGAGGTCACTCAAGAACCCGGGGAGGTCCTGTCGGGGTCTGGTCAGGGATGCTCACAAGCGTGTGGCCAAGGGTGGCGGTCAGGGCAGTGCAGTTTACAGAGCCCTTCTGCGCCGTTGCCCAGCACACTGCGTCCAGACTGGTTCTCCATGTCTGGCACCCTGTAAGCACATGACAAGCCTTAGCTCATTCTGCCAGGACACTGTGAAGTAGGTGGGAAAATGAGGAACAGAGAGGTCAGGCAACTTGTTGAAGTCTTCACAGCCGTTCCACGGCAGGGCTGGCGTTGGGCGCAAACAGTCTCTGAAGGGACACACTCCTCCTGGGGCCTCCAATCTCATGGGAGAGATGGGCAAAAGCGGAAAACAAATCTGCATCCTGAGTCGCATTGAGGCGTAAGCCTGGGTGGGGCTGGGGAGAGGGTGGAGCAGAGTGGGTTGGTGAGGGTGGTTGGCAAGAGCCTCTCTGAGGTGGGGACAGTAGAGCAGGGGCCTGAAGGTGGGGAGGCGGCAGCTGCGCGAACCTGGGGGAAGAGGGTTTGGGTAGAGGGAATAGCAGTGCAAAGGTTCTGAGGCAAGAGGAAAGCCAGGCATGAGGTGAGGGCAAGGCTAGGAACCTGGGGCTGCTGGGAGGTGAGAAGGGAGTGACGGGAAGGTGAGAGCAGATGGGGAAGAGCTTGGGGGGTGGATCATGCAGGGCTCAGAGGCTCTTCAGCGCCTTTTGTCATTTCTCACGAGAGTGGGATGTGGGAGGGTTTCGAGCAGGGTGACCTGATGTATGACCCGACTTGGTTCTTCTCAGGAGCCTCCTCTCTTCCTGGCTGCCTCTGGAGAGGACTGGGGATGGGGCTGCCCAGGCTGAAGCAGCAGCCTGGCCAGGAGGCAGGGAGGGAGCTGTCAGTGTGGCCTGTAGCCTGGGGCATGAAATACCAAAGGGAACACAAATGCTTACTGCACACTTGCTTGGGTTGAGCATTGTTTTGTTTTGTTGTGAGACAGGGTCTCATTATATAGTTCAGGCTGGCCTTGCACTTGTGGGAATCCTCCTACCTCAGTCTCCTGAGTGCTGGGATTACAGGCGTGTGCCACCACAGCCGGCTCCTTTCTATGGGTTTTGACACATGTATCCCCCTCCTCCCCCCGCTTCAGGCCCCTGCTCTAATGTCCCCACCTCAGGAGGCTCTCGCCGACCGCCCTCACCATCCTGCTCTGCTCCATCTTCTCCCCAGCCCCACCCGGACTCAGTAGAGGCCCCCTCACACTGCTGCTCAGTCCCACGCCTGGGGACCCCTGCTTTGGTCCGTCAGCTGTCCTGTTGGCCTGCCCCTTCATTTTCCTGCTGACCCAGCCAGCCACGTTGTGACTGTCCATTTCAGACTAGAGAGCCGATGGTGGGACAGGCACGGGTGTGGGGGACACAGGCCCAGGTCTAGGTAGAAGCCTACCTTGGCTGCCTTTTGGTGTGTCCTCTTCAGCAAACCAAAGTCCTCCCTGAGTCTGTTTTCTTCTCCCTGAAGTGGGGATGAATGTATCTGCCCCACTGGAAGCCGAGACATTACTGAGATCACTTTGTCCGGGTGGGAGGAAGACAGACCTCCAGGAGGAGGTGGGGGCTTCACGCCAGAGGGATTACGTGCCAGGTGCAGGCTTGGTTCTGGGGGTGTTATGCAGACCAGGCTGTCACTGTCCTTGTTCCCAGAGCCTTAGCAGAGGTGGGAGAATGGCAGGTGGAGGGGGCATCCCTGGCGGGGCCATGGCACGAACAAGGGTGTGGAGGTGGGATGGGAGGGGCTGGTAGTGCAGGGGTTGGGAGGAGGCAGAGCAGTCTCCACCTTGGCCGTGGGAGGGCAACAGGAGAACCTCAGCCATCCACCTCAATCCAGGGACCTTGCTGGGCCCAACTGTATTCCATTTGTAGAGGGCAGGGCAGACTGTGGGAACCGCATTCCCCTGGAATCACACAACCCCCCTCGGCCCTGGAAGGCCCAGCTCAGGCTGCCGCCCTTCCCAGAGGGCCAGGACCTGGATGGGGTGTCTGGGCACTCTCTCCTGTCTCCCAAGCTCATTCCTGTCTGGCCTCTCAGCAGGATCTCATCTTGCTGAGCTCCTGGGCCTACCTCCCTGCCTCTGAGGCTGGAGGGAGGCCAGACCCTGCTTAGGAGTTAATGAAACACCCCGTGTGTGTACGTGTGTATGTGTGTGACTAGTGTGTGATGATGAGTGCGAGTGTGAGGGCTGGGCGACGGTTTGTGCATGCATGTAGGGCGCAAGTGGTCCCCTGTGTGCTTGCCAGGCAGCTGGACCAGCCATCCATTTCCCCCTAGTCCACAGCTGCCCTGATGGGCCAGGTTGTCCCCCCCATGGCAGCCCCCAGCCGCTCCCAGTCGGCTTTCCTTGTATTGTGCGCAGCCTGGTTCCTCGAGGAAATGGGGCGGCTGCTGGGTGCGGGGGCGGCCACCAACAGCCCCACCTCCTTCCCCCCATTGTCACTCCTGGCTTCATCATCCCCTAGCCTAAAAATAGTCTGTTCACAGGGAGCTGGCCCCACCCCTGAGCACTCTGTGGGGTTAGGGTTGCCAGGCCAGAGCTGCCCTGGGGACCGAGGTGTCCCTTCCAAGTGACAGAGTCAAAACATGTTAGGGCTGTGTGACCTTAGGCCAAGATTTTCCCTCTCTGAGCCTTGGTTTTCTCAGCCTCACCCCTGCCTATAGTGGTGGCTGAGGACGACTCGTTCCCCCAAGTGGAGGAGCTGGTGTCCGTGTGCAGGTCTACATTTGAGCCTGGTGGGGGCCAGCTCTCTGCCTCTGGGATCTGTGAGCTTGCCAGGGTTCTGTGGCTGGGCTGGGACTCGAACCTGTGCCTCTAGCCTCTGAGAGCTGTGTTTTTTCCTCTTTAAAGGGCTTCGTCCATCTGATGACCCCAAGGACTTCCTGGCTGGGATACCCCTGCTTTTAGTCATGATTCACCGGAAGATGCTGGGCAGTAGGTGCTGAGGCCTGAACTGGGGGCTGGGTGGCTGCCCTGGAGGCTTTGCAGTCCAGTAGCTATTCTCAGATTCCA
This sequence comes from Hystrix cristata, assembly GCA_004026905.1. Classification (NCBI taxonomy): domain Eukaryota; kingdom Metazoa; phylum Chordata; class Mammalia; order Rodentia; family Hystricidae; genus Hystrix; species Hystrix cristata. The sequence continues at coordinate 88,150 of PVJO010005017.1, read as the reverse complement.
GCTGTGGCCACTGGATCGGGTCTACAAGAGTCCTCACAGTGTGTCTGTCTGTCTACCTCTCAGCCCAGCCTCTTACCCTCTTTCTTTGTTCTTTTCCTAGCGTTCCACCGCTGAGCTAATTTCCCCAGCCCTTTTAATTTACTTTTTTTTTTTTTTTTGAGACAGGGTCTCAGTATGTAGTCAAGTCTGGCCTTGAGCTCACTGTATAGCCAGGCTGCTGACCTTGAGCTCTTGACGATCCTCCTGCCTCAGCCACTCGAGTGCTGGGATCATAGGTTTGCACAATCAGGACTGGCTTAATTTACTTTTTATTCTGAGCTAGGGTTTCACTAGGTTGAGGCCTCAGCTTTATGATCCTCCTGCCTCAGCCTCCTGAGTAAAGAGCATTAGCGGTGTACACCACTGTGCCTGTGATTATCTGTATCCCCCACTAATTATGGGTCCTAGAGCAGCGACTAAGACATTACTGCTAATAATCCCCTTAGTTGCAGAAGAAAATGCTAACACAGGTCAGCCCTTTCCCACACCATATAAGTTCATCTCTACCACGTGTTCTTTGGGATTTCTGAGGATACCTTGTCATCTGGTTTGTTGCAAATCTTGTCCAGGGTGTTTTGGTTTTGATGCTTACTTGCTCTGTCCATTCTTGTGTATATATATATATATTTTTTTTTTGTGGTGCCGGGGATCGAACTCAGGCCCTTGTGCTTGCAAGGCAAGCACTCTAATCACTGAGCTAAATCCCCAGCCCCGCTCTGTCCATTCTTAAGTGGGGATTTGGAAAGAATCAAAGCCTGCAGCTTCTATTGCAGCCAGAGCCGTCTTCCCAGAACCTCAACCCTTTCTGGATACACACATGAAAAAAATCAGTGCTCACAAGATCCAGCCACCATTCTCTCTCTGTACAGCACTTAAGAATGTACTTGACTTTGTTACATAGTACTTGACTTTTTTTTAACATAGTACTTCCCCACTTAAAGATAAAAATGGCTGTATCTAAAGTGGGATGTTTTGCTTTTTGGATTTCTTTGGCATCTGGTGTTTTTAAAATGAGAGCAATAGTAAGCATGGGATCGCAAAGGAAACCAATGGTACTGAAATGTTATTACTGCAATATTATCCTTACTTATTCATTTGGACACTGCGGATGGACCCCATGGCCTCGCCCAGGCTGAGCACACACTGTCCTGCTGACTCTTCCCCTGGTCTTTAGTACTGCACAATTAATGAAGGCTTCTGACACAGTGATAGGTGGGCTTCTTTATTAGCTCATTAAATATCAAGATGGGGAAGCGGGTCTCAGTCACCACAAAAGTCAACAATACATGGAAGTGTCTCCTATTTCTGTGATGTGAAACAAAAGTATCTTTAACTTCTGCCTCCATGAAGTCCCTGCTAACCCTCCGGTGGTAACAGTCCACATTCATATCGGAAGGAAATGGTGCATTTCAGTTCGTTAGTGAATATAAAGTTAATTTTTCCTCCAAGTTCATGTTGTCCTGAGTCTGGCACCTCAGGTTAAGAACCTCTGCTGAAGCGTGTCCCTCACTTTATTCAACCAGTCTGATGGCATAGTCACCCATCTCAGCATGTCCCTGTCTTGTCATGTCGCAGAGGGGAAACTGAGCCCCAGAACTGAGTAATGTTATTCTGCCCTTGTGGTGGCAGAGTCCAGGGGCCTGACTCCTGGCCGGGTTATCTCCCAGCTTTTCTGCCGCCAGGCCTGGGGCCAGTGGCAGGGAGCCCACCCGCCGGCTAGGAGCAGGTTGGCAGCTGGTGTCCTGTCCTGGGAGTGACCCGGCCCCGCCTGCGCCCTGCACCCCGCCTTGGCCCGCACAGCTGTGGATGTGACAGGAGGCTTGGCTCCGATTCATCCCGGCACATTCCTGGCCTAGCCACTGTTTTGTTTTTTTTCTCTGTGTGTGACTTTTTCTCCCACACCCCTCCTACCCCCTTTCCTCCAAAATGCTGTGTCTTTCCCCAGAGGGTCCCTCTGGGCGGCGGCTCCAGGAGGGAAATGCGGCCTGGATTTCCTGGAACACACGGAGCTGGAGTCCCAAGCACCACTCCCACTTCAGCCAACATAACTGGACCTCCCAGGAGAGCAGGGACAAGCCTTAGTGCTCCTGTTCCCTGGGCCCTCTGAGCATAGGCACCTGCTGTCTGTGGGTCACGGGACGCCCGCTGGGAACCACGATGTGTGACCCTGGGCAAGCTCTGCTTCTCTGCGCTTGGGTTGGAGCTCAGAGCTGTGTTCAGGACACACCAAGGCTGCAGGGACAGCCCGGGGAGGCAATAGCTCTGCACGAACTTTCCCAGGAAGGAGTGGCTTGGGACGCAGGTCCAAGGGATGCACCAGGGGAACAGGGGGACTGAAGACCTGCTATCCTTCCTGCATTCATCTGCCTGACAAGTATTTGTTATGTATCTGGCGGGCATAGACAACCACTAGACACCTCCTGTGTAGGCAGGTGGAGATGAGCATGTCAGGGAAGGATGAAGCAGGGAGCAGGGAGAGTTTCTGAGGTGCTGGGTGGGTGCAAGCAGGTGCAGGAAGGGAGAGGGCTTGCGGATCAGTAAGGACTCTGGCTCGATCCGTGGGAAGCCACCCAGAGGCTCTGAGTCCGCAGTGTCAGTCCCTAAAATGACCCACGGTGGGGCCCTACCAGAGCTGGATACACAGAGCAGGGGCTTCGTGGCCAGGCTGCTTGAGCCTCGGCCTCCTCCTCAGTCAAGTGGCTCGTGGCCCTGGATTGACTTCACTCTCGTCCCCTGCCGCCCTCCCCTGCCAGGCTGCTCTTCCCAGGAGCCTCGGAGGATGCCAACTACTGCTCCAAGCCAGGACCTGTCCCGAGCCCCGTGCGACAGGTCAGGACAGCGGCTACTCAGATTTGGAGGACATGTGGGGTTGTGACCTGCGGTAGGCATATCCCTGAGTTGTCTGCTGCGCTTTTCCCCTTAGGGATATGTGCTGGATGTAGAGGAGCACCTGGGAGAAGGAAGAGGGCAGAGGGTGGAGGAGGCTGGCGGTTCTGAGCTCCCCTGGGGTCGCAGGATGCCCTGCTAACCACTGCCCTGTCTCCAGAGATGGTGGGGGTCACCCAGCCCTGCTCTTTCCACTTCCTCCTCTCCCCTGCCTTTAGCCACAGTTTCTTCATCTGTATAGTCTGACCATGCCAGCAATGAGGAGCTTCGTCACTTGTGATGGACTTGGACAGGACCCTGTGCTTGGTGGAGGGAGCCCGCTGCCCCGGGTGCTGTGCTTGTTGCTTCCGGGCATCATGCCTTTCCCTTGGCTCTCTAGACAAGGAACAAACACCCAAGGGGCTTCTGCGGGGTGAGGGCTGAGGTCTGGCCCTGCACACCTCACCTGCCCTAATGCTCATGCCCTTGGCGCCCCGTGGCCGCACACACAGCCGACCTGGCTTCCTCTGGGCCTCATTATACCTACCTGCACACTGGCCCCTCCCTGCTCAGCTGGGCTCAGCTCCTCTTGCCAGAGGAAGCCTGCCCAGACCTGTGGACTGAGTTGGGTCTCATGTTGCATCATCTTTATGATGCCACCTCCTCTCCCATGACACCTGTCACTGTGTCCTGACCTGCTTCTCACTGCAATGACCTATAGCTGACTCATTCCACGTTAGGACTGCGTCCCATGAGAGCAGGGATGTTTTCCCATTACAGCCGTGTCCCCAGCTTGCAACCCAGAGCCCGCACATAACAGATGCTCACTAAATGTTTGTTGGGTGAAAAGAGGAATGGAATCTCCTTGACAATCAGAGGAAAGAGGTGACATGAATTCCCTTTTGCAGATGAGGAACAGAGGGCATGCTGGAGGTGGTCTTCGTAAAACAGCAGAGAGAAGTTAGGTAATCTGCCCCAAGGTCACACAGGAAACCGAGCTGGCATCAGACACTCTCCTTCCAGGTGTGTCTGCCTGCACTCTGGGCCTGGAAGGTGGGCAGATGGGGTTATGCAGAGAGAAGCCAGGTCCATCTGCACAGAGAAGGGGCACGGGGCGAGCCCCACCCATCCTTGTTTTCTCCATGCGGATGACGGATGGCGTTTGTGGCTGTTTTCCTCAAGGGCGATGCAGGTGACCTTCAGGTTGGGGCCTTCAGGCTCCCAAGGGCCTGCTGGGTGGAGGCCCGGTCTCGCCGAGCAGCATTTCTCGCCCCTTTGCCCGCCTGCTGGCTTCACGCACAGATTACAACTTCCCCTCTTCGGCTGTCTTACGCAGGCCACCTCCGGCTCGCCATTGTCTCATTGTTTGCTGAGGGAAGCTCCAGGAGGAAATTAACCTGCTGCTCACCCCGAGCTGGGAGTTTCACCCCTAGTCCCCGATGGGAATGTGAGGGGGGGCGACAGCAGGGAGGCAGCTGCCAATATGACAGGCAGCCTGGAAAGGAGTGAGCCCAGGGCAGGGAACAGGCAAGCAGGGGCTGCCTTCAGTGGCAAACTCAGATGGGGTCCCATTGCTGGCCAGGCAGTGTCAGAATTGGCAACCAACGATCTTGATCTTGTCTCTAAAGGCCCTCTGCAGGCACTCAAAGCCAAGCACCTCAGGGGTCAGACAGCTAACAGAAATCTGCAGGCAGGTGGGCAATGGGGAGTAGTGGGGTATATGGCAAAATGAGACTACATGCCCCCTCCCAAGACCGTTAGACTCAAATTTTATTTCAGACCAAACGAACCCTGTCTCCAGTTTGATGCAACCTGTAGACTGCTAGTACAGACCTTGAAGAATTCTTGTTCTGGGTGAAATTGGGTCATTCCTTATTATTAATGGAGCATACCTCTCGCCCTCAGTCCACCAGTGCCCATCAATCACTGAGCTTCCCCAGAGCCTTGGGAACTCTCTCAGCCTGGACTTGATGCCTCCAAGAGCAGCCCTCAGTTGGTAGGGGGCCAGAGTTGCTGGGTAAATGCCCCAGCCTGTTCCCCATTGCAGCTGCATCACCCTCATTTACTGAGAAAGTCCGTGGTGGGCTGGGGCACTGGCTGTGCAAGTTGGAAGCTGGCTCATTGGCCCACTTCTTTTGCCTTTCCTCTTTTCACTGTCTTTCCCAGATCCCTCTGGCTTCCTGAGCTACGGGTACTCAAATCCTTGCCTTGGGCTCTGCTTTCAGAAGAAACTAGTCTGAGACAATCTCTAATATTCCTTCGGAGTACAGTGTACATACAGTTCCAACCATATGATTCTAAGATTCGATAACTCCAACATGCTGAGATTACAAATTTTCATAAATTAACCTGTTATTCTAGAGGAATTCACTCTAATAAGGCCAAAATATACTTATTAGGCATGTGTACAAAGAATGTAACACTCCATTTTCTGTAATAGACTAGTGTTTCTCTTGAATGCCTACTTTTCCTGATGCCATTAAATGCAAATTTTAATGAAATCCGGACAAAAACCAGTTTCAGATTGAACTTCATTGAGCAAATCAAACTTTCCTCTTTCTTCTTTTTCTCTGGGCTGATTTGAGTTCTAGACGAGTGGAGGTATCTTGGCACTGTGAGGGGAAGAAGGGGGTCTGTGCCTGGCATTTTTCAAGATGTACCTGCATATTTGGCCTCCAGCATGACCCTGTCCTCTTGGCGGCCACCGGGAAAAGCCTTATTCATGCTGATACTTTGACCTTGCTTATTGTGGGCCACTAGTGAGAGCCATATCCACTCCATTTTTAGCCACCTGGGAAAACATTTAACTTTTTGGGTTCATTATGGGGCCCTGGTACATAAATTCATCATTTAATCGAATGTACTTTTGCCGAGCATGTACAGCGTGCTGGCATTGTGGCAGGCACTGAGGTTAGATCGATGAGGGGCAAAACAGATATGGTCCTTTTCCTGGTGTCCTTTACAAGCCAAATGATGATTATATATTTATAATTTACACATCGTGGTACCCATTATGAAGGAAACAAATAGAATAGGCCAAGAATGTCTCTTTGAGGAGTTATTTAAGTCAGGTTTAAGATTTAGGAGTTTATGTCTTTAGTTATAGAATATTTTGTAACATTGAAGTCTTCTCCTACGTGTGTTCGTGGCCTTTCTCTTCCTTATTTATTAATAGCCTGGATTCCATTACCTTAGAGAGGAGATAATGAGGCAGAAATGGGAGACATTTCTTTTGAATCTCAAAGCTGAAGCCTTTGGTTTTCAAGAGCCATGGAAATTTAGTCAAAGTCCTGAGTAAGTTGAGGATGTACAATTTATGTCATTCATAATAGATTGAGAAGAATAGATGCATCAAAATTGGTTTTCCTCTTTAGGAAACAAGATAAATATTATCTGGGAGGTGGGGAGAAGGGAAGTGTGGTAGAGATGCTCGGTGTCAAGAAATCACATGACTTCCCCTTCTCCTGCCACAGATGGCCACGAAGCTGAAGGCTACATTTCACAGCTCCCTTGCAGTTAATTGTGCCCCTGCGACCAGGGTCTGACAAAGGACATGAGTGCTGAATGGTACATTCAGTTTCTGGGTTGTACACTGGAAAGCAAAAAAGGGGGACACCTCTTCTCACCTTCCTGTCAGCTAGAATTTGTCATGGTTGATGGAGCTGGAGCAGCCGTCCTAGACCCAAGTTGGCAGGTGCCAGGTTCTCTGATACCTGCAATTCCCTTTCCCTGGATTGCTTATCCTCTCCTGCCTGGAGAGAGGGAGAGTTGTACTGAAATAGCATCCCAGGCAATGCACAGGGTTTTATACAGGAAACTGGAGTGTGTAGACACTGATGTGCCCCAGAAAAAGTGACAGAAACCTCACATGTTCTTAAGAAATCCAAGGGCAGAACCCAGGGCCTTCTTCCTGGGTGGTACCCAGGGAAGCTGTGAGCCTTGGGTCACTGGACCAGGACCCTTCCCGTACCTATGGGACCTGGGGGAGGCAGATGACCCGAAGCAGGGGGTGCGAAAGAAGACGCCCAGAGCTGATCAAGTTTGTTTCCCTACCTGCTGGAATGGAAGATTTTTATTTTGGATGTGGAGTGGGTGTTGTACCTGCTTCACACTTTATCATTATTGTGTTACTATTCCTGGAACCCAGCCCAGCAGTTCCTGGAGACTGAGTTTTATCAGTACACTTTTGCTGAGCGTCAAGGCCAGGGCTCAGGGCCCCGCTGGACCCCTGACTTGCTGGGTGGCCCTGAGGATGTCACAGTTCTTCTCTGAGCCCTGTGATTGAACTCTGGGATGTTCAAGGAGGCTCTGTCTGCATCGATATTCTTGGTTCTCCTCTGTGGCACTGGGGGGGGGTGTCAGGAAAAGTGTGATGAAGCGTCTTTCTCCCATTCCGCGGGGACAGCAAACACAGCCTCGTGGGCGGCCATATATGCATACATATAAACAAATGAAATTCATCAAACATCGCAGTTGCAAAGAGGAAATACAGCATGGGGAGTGACCACAGGGTTTAGTTGAACAAATCAGTTATAATCCCCTGTTATCACTGTGTACCTGATGACCTTGGACCAGTGAATTTATTTTTCTGAGTTTGGCTTCCTCCTATTGCAGAGGAGGATCATAATACCATTGGTAGGGCCCTCACAGAAACAATGTGAGGTAATATGAGCAGAGCTTCAAGCTCAATGCCAAGCATGTAGGCATGTGGCGGGTACTCAATAAATGGTGGTTGTTTCCATGACCATGAGTTGAGGTGTTACTGAGAAGCCAGGTCTTGGGGCAGTGAGGACCTGGCCCCTCACTGCTGTGGTCCTTTGCTCTTTGTGCAAAGAGTTCGATGAAGACACAGGCTGTACAGAAGTCTAGGTAGGATTTATTATAAAGTAGATGTAGAGAGAGTCACATCTTCAAGCGAGAAGGTAGGCGGTGCTGCTAAGGCGTCTGCACTGAGTGGGAATTTAGATGCATTCTTATGTGTCTAAGAGTTACTCTTGGGGTCTGAGGAACTGGGATAATGATGATGCTTATCAACATTTCACTTAGAAGTTACTCAGGAATTGCCGAATGTCTTCCCGTCCTCATTAGGCGGTCAGTGTTTCCTCGGGGGCTCTCATCAGGTAAGAAACTTACACAAGATAAACTCTTAATCTAACCCAGGTCCCAGCCCAAGGCAGGCCGGTCTTTACAGAACATTCCCTTCCCTGATATCATCGGGCTGTAGGCCGTGGCAGCCGGGGTGCTGTGTGCCTTGTTCTGGAGCTAGACAGCCAGGTGGCCTGGAACGTGCACAGCGTGTGGCCCTAAGATGTCCCTGCGCTCTGAGGAATCACTTTGGGTCTGAGACCTAACAAATGATTTTAGAAGTATTATGTACTGACATCTTTGTTTCTTTACTTAACTGGCAAAGCGTGTCACTTTGGGGCCCCTGCTCCTCTGTTCCTCAGGCCCGCTGATGTCTAACTACCTGCCTGACAATGGTAAGCACCAAAGGAAAGAGGGAGCAGGGGAGGGCTGGGAGGTCTCCAGTGTGGCAGAGAGTGATCCCTGAGGGCCAGTGCACAGGAGGCTCTTGGAGGAGGCAAGTTAAGAATGGCCGGGAATGTGTGACAGGGTGTGCACAGGGGATGAGGTGCCACTCCCCATGAGAAGGAGAAAACAGGCACATAGGAAGGCGGGGCCAGAGAAAATGACCTCCTCTTCCTGATTCGTCTCACCTCATTTGCAAGGTGGGCGTAACTACCTGGCCTTGCTTGCTGCTGCAATGGCTATTTGAGATGATGGAAGTCGGGCCCCAGTAAGATGACTGGCTTATCAAATATCAGTTTCAGTGTCTTCCCATGACAGGGAACACACCAAATATCAGGACTGGAAGAATCCTGGAAGACTCTCTGTGGTAGCACACACATCTGTTCGTGTGCTGCTCGTCCATCATTCATCAATCTGCACAGGTATCATTTACCCATTTTTCATACTTCCATTCAAACACCAACAATACATTCATCACCCATTCATCATCCATCTAGCCAAGAGTCCATTCTTCCTTCACTCACCCTCTATCCTTATCCATCATCATGCATTCATCACCAACCCACTATCCATCTACCTATCATCTCTCATCAATTTTCTCATCTGTCCACCATTCAGTCAGACACCCCACCAGCCATCAGTCTTCCATCTGTCTATCCGTTCATCTTCCATCCATCATCCATCTAGCTGCCATTCACCAGACAGTGGTTAGCTATTCACCATCTCTCATGCAAATCATTTGCTCCTCATCCATCCATTCTGCATGCACCTACCCATCATTTTATCCCTCAGCCATCCATCCATCCTTCCATCCATCCATTATTCCATTCATCATTTGTCCATTCGCCATTTCTCTTGTATTCACCCAGCATCTATTCTTCATTCTATTCTTATTTCTGTCTGTTATCCACAAATCAATCATCAAACCACCAGTATTCTTCACCTAATCCTCTTCCATCTTTTATTCACTCTTACATTAAATATCTGTCATCTGTTAGCCATGTCTATCATCATCTATGCATCGTTCATCTACATAAGTACCTACAGTTCACTTAATCATTTCATCATCCATCTGTCTCCACCCATCCAGCCATCCATTCAATTAAGATCCATTTTCCATATCACCTGTCAGGTAAGATGCACTATCAATACAGACTAAGTGACAATCTGTCCTTAAGTTGTTCGCAGTCTACCAGAAGAAAATATGAAAACCAGAGAGTGAGAGTACAGAATATGATGGGTGTACCTTGAGGGAACCCACAAAAGAGACAGCCACAAACTCTAGGGAAATGGAGGAAGGGCTCACAAAGGGGCTGACAGTTGAACTGGCTCTTGAAGGATGAGTCGATGTTGAACTGGTGTTTTTACAGTGGGGAGTGACAGTGTGTAGCCGTGCTGAGAGTGATCACTAGTGTGGGGCTTGTATCCAGGTCACCAGCCTGGTGGATAGCCCTCGTCTACTTTACGGGGAACAGTGGAAACTCAGGAAGGCACATAAGCAAAGAAACCTTCCTTCGGGCCACGGAGAAGGTGCTCCTCAGGATCTGGCTGGACTTACTGGAGAAGGGGACTCGCTTAGAACTTAGCTCTTGTCCAAGGAGAGGCAAGGGCAGGGGGCGCAGGGACTGGCAGGATGTTGACAAAGGGCAGGAAAGAATGGCCTTGGGTGGGGAGAAGGGAGAGAGGAGGGAGGTGAGGTGAGGACTCTCGGCTTAGCTTCTTAGGTAAAGTTGGAGCTGGAAAGAGACACTTGGCGTTTCCTCGTTACTTTCATCAGTTAATTACAGTAATCATAACCCTGTCCACACTTCAGAAGCCGCTCGTTATTGAGCACAGACTCTGTGTTAAACACTGTGTTATGAACTGGGTGCTGTGGTGCATGCCTGAATTCCCAGAGCTCTGGGTGGCTGAGGCAGGAGGATCGCAAGTCTGATCTGTCTGGGCAACTTAGCAAAACCTTGTCTCAAAATAAAAAAGTGAAAAAGAGCTGGGGATGTAGCTCAGTACAAAGGTCCTGGGTTCAATTCCCAGTACTGCAGAACAAAAACAAACAAACAAACAAACAAAAAAGCCCCACAGCACTAAATTTTCTATGCATGAAACTGTCTTGCCCTTAACCCCCAGAAACTTAAGAGGTAGTTATTACTCTTGTCTCCATTCTATCGATAAGGAAACTAAGTCTCTGGCAAGTTAAGCTGGGATTTAAATATAGTTTGTATGACCACACACATTGCATGTCACTTCCGCTCCTCCTCTCCACCTCTCTCAGCTGTGCTTTGGGTGTGGGGTTCGGTTACCCTAATCACTGAGTGTGGGGCAAGTGAGGGAGGAGGAAGAGAAGACTCCTGGGTGACTCAGACACACCAGTACTTTTACTAAGGCGTTCGCTGCACTGTACCGGAGATCTCTGCATCTCTGACTCATAATCAGACACAAATATTTGTTCTTGCGTGATTCTGTTGTGAGGAAAATGGATGCTCAATTAGGAATATAGGGCATACAGGATCATGTTGAGACACAAACCCAAAGTTGTAGCATAGAGAAGATAGCATTTTATTTCTCTCAGGCCTGGACGTAAATATGCCAGGACTAACTTGATGGTATGGGGTCCCACCCCTCTTCTGTCTTGTTGTTGTGCCATCCTAGGGTGTTGTCCTGGTCCCTTGGCTCAGGGGGCTGCCCCCCAGTACCCTGCAGCCACAGGGCAGGGGAAAAGCAAGGAATGGCCAGGACTCATGGGTTCAGGCGCCAGGGGCCAGAATTTAGTCACATGGCTCTAACTAGCCGCAAAGGGAGCCTGGGAACTGTAGTCTTTATCCTGCATGGTGAATGTCCAGCTAAAAACTGGAGGTTTGCTATCTGCGGGAGAAGGGGAGGATGGAGACAGGGATAGCTAGCGTCTCTGGCACAGATCAGAAGTTGAGTGGCACGAACGTTCTCCACGCATCACCTCTCCCTTGGGGCGCAGTTCCTGAGGGCAGAGGCCTCACCAATCACCCCGAGTTCCCTGGAATCTTCTAGCAGAAGGAAGGAAACTTCCCCAACCCCAGAGAAGGAGCTGATGGCCTTGCAGAGCCAGACCGAGTAGGTCAGAGGCCTTCTGCCCAATGAGGACCACAGCGGAGAGGAGTAAAGGTCAGGCGGGGTCTGTGAGGCGGCCAACGACAGTGGGGAGACACAGGAAGATGACTCGCAAGAGGGCTGCGCTAGGTGAAGGGGCAGGGACGAGTCTGCAAAGGAGGACGCAGGGCAGGGGAGGAAGGGGGCTTAGTAATCACAACTCTTCGCTCCACAGAATGTTCCACAGCTCACCAAGCAGCTCGGCTCTCTCATCTTGGGGGTGAGGATAGAGAATGCCTGAGGAGGAGGGCAGGGAAGATGCTTTTGGAAAGGCTGCCACCGTCCATCCTGCCTGAAAGGGCCATTTGGTTTCTTTCTTTCTTTTACACAGGGTCTCCCAAGGTAGCCAGGCTGGCCTTAGACTCACGGCAATCCTCCTGCCTCAGCCCCATAAGTGTTGGGATTAGATATGCGCCACCACACCCAGCTTATTTTGAGTTAATTTTTTAGGTGTTGTAAGGTAATGGCTCAAATTCATTCTTTTGTATGTGACCAGTTGTTTTTTTTCACTTTTCAAAAATTTTACTTTAGTGGCACATTTTAGATATACATAACATTCATCATAGGGAATTTGTACCTGTACATGATATATCTTGCTTGTACTTTTTATTTTTCTATTCCTCTCCCCTCCCTTCAAGCCCTCTTCTCCTCTTTTTTTTTTTTTTTTTTTTTTTTTTTTTTTTTTTTTTTTTTTTTTTTTTTTTTTTTTTTTTTTTTTTTTTTTTTTCTGTTTGTGTGCTGGGGATTGAACTCAGGGCCTTGTGCTTGCTAGGCAAGTGCTCTACCACTTGAGCTAAATCCCCAACCCCTTCTGCTCCTTATTTACGAAAGCTTTGCTTCCATTTTTTCTTCCATTCTCTTTTTTTTTTCTTGTCTCTCCTGTCCTTTCCCCCTCCCTTCTCCTTTGTTCCCCTTCCCACTTGAACAATGTCTTCACTTTCCCCAATATATATTATCATTTTGGTCCTTATTTACACTTTCTGTTTCTCACACCAGAGAAAAGCAATGTGGTATTTAAACACGTGCGTCTGATTTATTTCACTTAAGAGAATGGTTTCAAGGTGCATCCATTTACCTAGAAATCTTTCAAGCTTATCCTTCTTCATGGCAGAGTAATATCATTGTATTAAAAAACCTACATCTTTATCCATTCACCGGTTGATGGGCATTTGGGCTGTTGGCAAGATTTAGCTATTACAAACTGTGCTGCTATAAATGTGGGTGTGCGTATATCACTGTGGTATGTTGCTTTTAATTTTGGGAGGAAGTTACCAGGAAGGTGAAGAGTTGGGTCACATGGAACCTCTACTTTTAGTTTTTTGAGGAATCTCCACACTGATTTCCACAGTGGTTGCAGCAGTCTACACTCCCACCAGGAGTGGAGAAGGGTTCCTTTTTCCCCGCCGCCCCTCCAGCATTTGTTGTTGGCTGATTTCTTCATAATGTGCATTCTTTCTGGAGTTTTGCCTATATAATTTTTGGAGAGATGGTCCTCTCCTATATTAAATGGCCTTGGCACTCCTGTCAAAAATCATTTTCAGCGGTTGAGGTTTTAGCTCAGTGATAGAGCGCTTGCTCAGCAAGCAAAGGCCCTGAGTTCGATCCCCAGGACGCCCGCTCCCAAATTCATTTTCACCGTACATGTGAGGGTTTATTTCTGGACTCTGTTCCATTGGTGAGTGTGTCTATTCTGAGAAGAAGCACACCGCTTTGCTTATGGTAGTTTTGTAGTAAGCTCTGAAATCGGGAAGTACTGTCTTATACAGTATCTCCAACTGTGTTCTTTCTTGAGATGGTCTATTTGGGATCCCTTGAAGTTCCACAAGAATTTTAAAATACATTTTCTCTTTCTGCAAAAAGACATTTTGATGCTGGGTGTGGTACATGGTTGTAATTCTAGCACTTGGGAAGCTGAGACAGGAGGATCACTTGGAGTTCAAGGCTAGCAAGACTGTGTCTCAATATGCCCCCAAAATAAGCCAGACATGTTGAGGATTTTAATGAGAATTATATTGATTCTGTAGATTACTTTGAGCTGTATTGCCATCTTAACAATGTGAAATCTTGCAGTTTGTGAATGGGGTGCCTTTCCATTTATTTGTGTCTTTCTTAATTTCTTTCAGCAATATTTTGAAGTTTTCAGTGTACAAGTCTTTCACTCTTTAGGTTAAATTTGCTTCTAAGTATGGTATGGAATGTTTTTTTTTTTTTTTTGGTATGCGATCTTTTAAATTTCTTTTTTGGGCTGGGGATTTAGCTCAGTGGTTAAAGTGCTTGCCTTGCAAGCACAAGGACCCGAGTTCGATCCCCAGCACCACAAAAAATATTTTTTTTCTTTTTTTTGGCTTATTTATTATTAACGTATAAAAATGCCACTGATGTTTGTGTATTGATCATGTATTCCTAAATCATGCAACTTTGCTAAATTCATTTATTAGTTCTAAAGTTTATTTTGTGAAATAAGAGAGTGGTAGTTTTTAAATTAATTGATTATTTTTGGGGGACGAGAAGTTGGCCGGGCTGCACTTGAACTTGAGATCCTCTTGACTCAATCTCCTGAGTAGCAGGATTACGGGTGTGCACCACCATGTCCAGCAAGAGTTTTAAAGAGACAGATGTATCAGTTAGGCTGCATCCATGTGCAAATAACAGCACATGCCAGAGTAGCTTAAATGAAAAGTGAGTTTGTCATCACATAACAGGAAACTCAGCTGTAGGGTGACCTGAGTATTGGTTAATTGAACGCCATCAGCAATAACTTGGTTTTTTTTCCATCTTTAGCTGCCACAAATCCAGGCTTCACATTCTCACTCAACAAGATGCAGAAAAGGGTCATTTCTTTCTTAAAAGAAATCTTCTCAGAAGATTTTCTCTGAGCTGACTTCCTCTCATATCTCATTGGCCAGAAATAGGTTACAGGTCCACCCTAAACCAATTACAGTAGGGGAAGGAGACCATCAGGATTTACTTAGACCAATCAGAGAGGGACAGAGAGAAGAACAAAGTAAGGAACTACCAGTGTAGAAGAGGGAAGTATTGGATGGCTTAGATTCAGCTGCAAATAACATCAAAGCTTAAGAACTGGCTTAAACAGAAAATTTATTTATTTCCCTTTCACATTCACTAAGCTCTAAGGTAAGAAGTCACCACTTGTCAAGTATTCCTTTTTTTGAGACCCAGAGTCTATCACCTCACTGTGTGGTTTTTCTCCTCAAGGTCATCTCGTGATACAAAATAGTTTCTTGAGCTCCAGCCATCATGTCTGCTTTCAAGTTAGCAGGAAGAAGGAAGAAGCGAAAGGGAGGGCCTGTTCCCTACTTTTACAAACACTTCTTGAAAGTCATAACTCTATTCCCCTCCTATTGGCCAAAAGAATAGGTTCCTTGACTCCAGAAGGAAAGAATAAAATTTGGGGACAACTGCAGGAATCACCAGATTCTCCTCCGGTAGGGGCGATGAGTTCTACCCAAGCTGCTGAGAGGCACAGTGGATGCAAAGGGAGAGGAATCTACACAATCGGCTCTTGGGAATCCCATGTGACTGTTGCAGTTTTGGGAGAGATGGAGCCCCAGCTCAGCAGGGATGAGCAGGGTTTGTATGGAATTCTTCTCAGCACTGAAGCCTGTTCCCCCTTCATGGCTGATGTTCTCCTGTGCTGAGAAAGCAGTCTGGAGGTGGCTCCATGCCTTGTCCAGGCTCCCTCTCTGCTGGGAGGATTTGCAGGGCTCCCCAGCACCCAAGGGCAATCTTTTACTCCTCCCTCCAAGTTCTATCCACTGTCTGGCACCTCTCTTGTCTTTCAAGGCACCTGGTTCCCCTTGAGGGCAAGGGTGCCTGCTGACCTGACCCCGCATGACTTACCCATGTCACCTCCTGAGTGATGTGACCTGACTGGCTGAATGAGCATACTTTTGGGGCCCAGCCTAGGGCTCCATCCATGGTTCATGCTCGTTGAGCTGATCAATTACAGGAGAGTGAATGAATGAATGAACTCACAGGGTCTAACATAATGTCTCTATACATAATGGATACTAATAAAGATTTATTTTTATTATTAAAATTTGAACAATGTTCGTGTGGCTCAAAAGCTATGGAAAGCTATGCCAGGAGTAGTCCCCCTCCATTCCATTTTCTGTTTGTTTGGTTCACACCACTTTGACTGGTGTCTTAGCTTTCCAGGGGTTCCTCATGCAAATGTATACAGATTCATGTGAATGAAACCCACTGCTCTCCCAGGGGAGTGGGGGCAGTAGGGACTGAGCAGGCCAGGGCTGGTGGGCACAAGGCCAGAAAGCCTGGTCAGTTCATCCTTGCTGACCTTCTTTACATTCAATGTGGTAGTCAGCTTTCCAATACTGTAACAAATAGCCCTGATAATTACTTAAAAAAAAGGAAAAGGCCAGGTGTGGTGGGGCACACCTGTAATCCCAGCATTTGGGAGGCAGAGGCAAGAGGATTGCCACAAGTTCAAGGCCAGCCTGGGCTGCATAGCAAGTTCAAATCTGGCTTGAACCACATAACAAGACCCTGCATCAAAACCACCACCAACAACAACAACAAAACAAAAAACACAAAAAGAATTTTATTTTGGTTCATGGCTTCAGAGGTTTCAGTTCATGGTTAGTTGGACTGTTAGCATTGGGCCTGTGCTGGGGCAGCACGTCATGGCAGGAGTGCATGGTGGAGCAAAGCTGGTCATCTCAAGGTGGTCAAAGGGCAGAGAGAGAGGAAGGGCTGTGGGTCTCAGTATCCCCTCTGAGGGCACACTCCCCAGTGACCTAACTTCCACCAGGCTCTACATCCTAAAGGTTTTGCCACCTCCTATTAACTCCACAGGGTGGGGACAAAGCCTTCAACACAAGGACTTTCAGGGGACATTCAAGATCCAAGCCAGGGGAGCCAGTGTTCTGATGGGACACACTGTGTGAGCCCATGTGTGAATCAAGCCCTAAGCCAAGGCTCCACTCTGGCTGGGCTGTGACCTCTCCCCCAGGTGTGGAGGAAGAGGTCGCTCAGAACCCCTAAGGGAATGGAGGGTCAGGACCCCCACTTCCTAAGCATGGGCTTCACACAGTGAGTGGACTTGGGCTGCTGCTTGGTGGAGCCCCACTAACCACGGGACATCAGACCCCAGAGCGCGAACCTTATTCCCATTCCAGTTGTCCTTTAACTTAGTATTAAGAGAAAGTCTCCGATGAATACTGACGTGTTTTTAACACCTCTCCTAACACTTACTTCCCTTTTGAACAGAGAATAGGCCTCCAGAGCCTTGGGCAGGCAACCGGATCTGGTTAGAATTTAATGACATTGTTTTGTTTTCATTGTACTTATTTTTATGGTTACCTTCTATTTATGGCAGGAGACCCTGGTTTTCCATTTATGGACGGATCTAAAGTTTCCTTCTGAAATATTATATTTATGTTTTTAAAAAGCGCCCACTTTGAAAGAATATTATGTAACTGGCAGCAAAGTGATACGTAGTGGAACAAATGTTGAAGAGGTACATGGTGGGCTAAAAAGGAGGAAATGCTTGTCAGGCCGACGCTGATGCCCGTCACTTGGCCTCCATCAGGTCCCTTGCACTGGTTGCACTGTCCCTGCTCAACACTGGTGCACATGCCCTCTCCTTTGCCCAATTTCCTTTTTACCTCCACACCTCCCTCCTCCCCTTGAAATGTCCCCCCAGCATCACTCTCTGCAAAGCCATCTTTTTTTTTTTTTTTAAACAGCGTCTTGCTTCTTAATCCAGACTGGCCTTGAATTTACTATGTGGCCTAGGCTGGCCTTGAATTCACAGTGATCTTCCTGCCTCAGCCTTCTGAGTGCTGGGATTACTGGCGTGCACCACCACACCCGGCAAAGCTGTTTTTGACCATCCCCACCGCAGCCTGGTTTAGCTCCCTGTTCCCTCCACTCTCGCATCCTCCACCTGCATGTGGTCACAGAGGCCTTTTGGTCTGGTTTTTAGCCAGCCCCTCTCTCCTCACCTTCTGGAACCCCCATTTTTCTGCATAGTGTGTTCTTTTTGTTTTGGAGCAGTGCTGGGGATTGAACTCAGGGCCTTGTGCTTGCTGGGCGAGTGCTGTACCACTTGAGCTAAATCCCCAACTGCTCATAGGGTGTTCTTAAGAAATGTTTCTTCAAGAAATGAATGAGGTTGGGGGGGAGAAAAAATAAATGAATGAGGTTAGTCAGGTGTGGTGGTGCACGCCTGTAATCCCAGAACTCGGGAGGCTGAGATAGGAAGATCACTATAAATTCGAGGTCAGCCTGAGTTCGAGGCCAGCTGCCTGAACTTACAGTGAGACCCTGTTGCAAAAAACAAAAACTAAAAATAAATATATATATACAACAACAACAAAAAAAGAAAACAAAAATCAGTTCGGACTTAATCTTTCTTATTTGTTTGTTTGAGACAGGAGCTTGCTATGTAGTTCAGGCCAGCTTTGAACTTGCTATATAGCCCAGGCTGGCCTCCAACTTGTGGCAGTTCTGCCTCAGCTTCCTGAGTGCTGGAATTATGGGTGTCCAACACTACGCCCAGCAAGTTTATTATCTTTGTGTGTGTGTGTGTGTGTGTGTGTGTGTGTGTGTGTGTGTGTGTTGCTGGAGATAGAACCCAGGGCACTATGGATTCTAGGTAAGTGCTCTACCACTGAGCTGCATCCCCAGCCCTAGACCTAATCTTGCAGGAACAATACACCACTACCTGTAACAATGGCCAATCTGTGCGGACTTGCTGTGAGCCAGGAACTGTGCGGAACAGATCAAGAATCTGGATCTGACTTACTTTTCACACTCTTAGGAGGAAGCTATTGTAATTAGCCCCATTGTAGAGATGAGAAAACTGAGACATGGTGAAATGAAGTAATTTCCCCAAGACCACATAACTCAGAAGACACAGAGACGGCATTCAAAACATCCAGTTCAAAGCCATGGCCAGAGCACACAGCTGGGGAAGTGTCTTAGTGTCACTACATCCTTTGGTGGGGTTTCTAGGAGTCCCTGAACCTCACATGAACTTGGTTGTCTGTGAACTTCTTTGGGAGGAAAAAGTCTGCTCTTTTCTTTTTCTTTTTTTTTGGTGCTAGGGAATGGCCTCACACAAGGGCATGCACTGTACTACCCAGTTACACTCCCCAATTTTATTTTATTTTAATAGAAGACAGGCTGTGTCTATGTTGCCCAGGTTGGTCCCAAACTCCTAGGCTCAAACAATCCTCCTGCTTCAGTCTATGGAGAAGCTGGGATGACAGGGGTGCCATTGTGGTTGGCAAGTCCATTACTTTTATCAAAACCTTAGAGGGATTCTTGATAATAGCTAAACGCAAACTGTTCTTTTGCATACAGGGAGAAATGAGACTTTTGGGGTATTTTTGGGGGGGACCTAATCTATGTTGTAGAAAGACCACTTTGGCTATTCATGGTAATGGAATGCATAAGAGGAAAAAAAAACTGGTAACATCCGTGAAGTCCACCAAGAGTGGGTGCGTGTTAGGGTACCTCTTCCCTCAGAGGGAATCCTCTGCCACTATAAGGATGAAGGAAGACTCTCTATGCACTAACAAGGGATGCTTTGGAAGATAGTCTAAGTAAACAAAACAAAGGGCAGAAATTGAGTATGGTAAATTCCTATCTGTTTTTGTAAAGGGGGGTAAGAGTACGGATCTAGACGTGCTTCTGTGTACACAGAACATCTTTGAAAACACAATGACAAGGCCAATGAAAACCCTACCGGGGGCTGGGGATTTAGCTCAGTGGTTAAAGCGCTTGCCTTGCAAGCACAAGGACCCGAGTTCGATCCCCAGCACCAAAAAAAAAAAAAAAAAAAAAAAAAGAAAACCCTACCGCGCAGGGCTTTTATGGGGTTAGGTGAGTTCAAACTAAATAATTGTTCACAAGAGGGCCTGGCAGGCAGTGAACACTGCGGAAGATTTTGTTGAATAAAACGGAAGAGGAGTCCCTGAGGGGATGGGCACCAGGTGACTAACAGGCACCGGATGATGCCCTTGGGTGCCTTCTGAGTTTGTACCGTGGGTGAATATCAGCAATCCTTTTTAAAAGTTGAAGATAAATGCATCTGGATGGACAAAAGACCATGGGGGGCGGGGGTCAGGGCCTGGATCCCACCCAGAACGTCCAGGAATTCCCTGCAATTGGTCAAAGGCCGCACTGTGTGGGGTGAGATGCGGAAGGTGAGGAAGAGGGAGGGGGAATGCTCGCCGAATCGCCCACGCCCCAGGGCCCACTATAAAAAGCACATTTAAAAACACCAGACTGGAAAAGTTTTTTTAGTATTATTATTATTTTTTTAAATAGCAAAAGCACGTCCCCCCAGGAGGCGGGTTGCAGCTGCGGCCGGCAGTTCCCAGGTGATGTCAGCCCTGGCCCCGCGCCAGCCCCGGCCCCTTGGAGACGGTCTCGGGTTCAGCTTGACTGTTTTTCCTTCCAGAGATTTGAGGACACCTTCCTGTCTCAAAGAAAGCTGCCTTCTGAGAGCCGGGGGCAGGGGAGGCGGTGGGCCCGGGCGAGACGGAGGGAGGGGGCGCGGGACGGCGCGGGCGGCTCCCCAGCCGGCCCACAGGGGGCGCGAGGCCGCGCTCGCTCGCTGCCTCCGCCCGGCCGGCCGCCGGAAGGCCCTGGCAGGGTGGGGTTGGGGGCAAGGGACGTTCCCACGGACTTCCAGCCTTGCTCTCGCCCCAAGCCCTGGGCCCATCCCTCTGTCCCCGGGGCTAAAGTGTCTTCCACACTGGGTTTTCTGCGCATGGAATGGACCACAGAGCGGCCTTGCTGGCTTTGTGTCAGTCGGGTCCCTTTGGGACCACCTAGGACGTGGGTAAAGTCCAGCCTGGAGGGCGGTGAGGCAGGGAAGGCAGATGCGAAGGCCTCTCAGTCCCTCCGCAGCGCTGCTAAGTGCCCACAGTGTGCAGGCGGCCAGCGAGGCACGGGTGGCAGCCACGGTGACAGACCAGGGCTCTGGCCCAGCTAAAGTGTCCCCAACACTTGGTCGCTAAGGCAGCACAACCAAGCGGTCAAGAGCGCAGGCCTGCGTCCAGCACACTTGTGTCCAGGTCCCGATTCATCCTTCAGGGCCTGGGTGGGGACCTTGGGGAGCCAGGAGGACAGTACCAGCCCTGACTTTCTGGGTCAGGCAGGAGTGGATGAGTTACAGGGCCGGAAGGTACAGATTGGTTTTATCACCCTCCTCTGTTCAGCACGGCACATGGCTCCCATGGGGCCACTGGGCTGCTCTGGGTGCTAAAGAAGATGTGTTGGGGATGCCTGGTTATGTTCAGGGGAGCCCTAGGGACCTTCTGGTGACACAGTCCCCCATCCCATGCAACAGGGAAACACCCATCACCTCCCGCCCCGCCCCGCCCCACGCGTTGGTATGTGGGACAGAACCCAGGTGCTCTACCCCAGATCCCACATTTATATTATTTGCTCAGAGCCTGGTTTTCCTATAAGTTGTGACCACCACGAGGTCAGGAACCGTATCTGTCCTGTTCACTCAGCATCACTAGACACTTGTTTGGTCAAAGGAAAAGTTCCATGAATATTTGTTGACGGACTGACCAACAGGCTGAACCCACCTTAAGTTGGTCTATGAAAGGGATGTTCACTCTGAGGCTCCAGGGCCAATATTTGGACAACTAGTGATAAGGACCCACAAGATTATAAACTTTTAAAATTATTATTTTTTGGTGCTGGGGATCGAACTCAGGGCCTTGTGCTCGCAAGGCAAGCACTCTAACCACTGAGCTAAATCCCCAACCCCGTAACTTTTAAAATTATTGTGTGATTGTTAGTGTAGTACAAATTCCACTTCCCAAGCCAGTCAATTGACTCAAAACCATGGGTATAAGATGTTGCATGCGCAGGTACAAAATAACCATGTTGATTATGATCATTATGTATACAATGTACCAATACATGTTCTTGGTAAAAAATAATAAAAAAATTAAAAAAAAAAAAGATGTTGCATGCGCTTGTGTGACACGGTGACTAAAACACACCTTTACTGGTGTAGTAGAATTTCAACCTCCCAACTATGTGTGTGCCTGTGAAGATAGGCATTTATTGTCATTAAGCAGATATGTAAGTTTTCATATTCAATTGGTGGGTGTGTTGTTTCATTTTAATGTTATACTAAAATATTTTAAAAATAAAGGAAGTTTTGTTACTTATATACATTAATTATGTTACATATTTTATATACAGCCCAAGACCATTCCTCTTGACTCAGCACGGCCCAGGCAAGCAGAAAGCTCAGATCCTGTGATCTGTGATGTTAAACCCTGTCCTGTGCCCCCTGCAGTGACCTGGGCCATGGGGTCTGAAGTGAGTTCCCTGGAGTTCGAATCCTGGCTCTGCCACTTCCTGGCTGGGTGACCCTGGGCTTGGGTTTCCAGTGTGGGAATTGGGGAAGGCAACTCCCTGCCTGTGCCTTGGGGTGGGATGTGGTAGGGTCTCTATGTTGGTCGGGTCTCTATGTTGGTCAGATCCACCTGCTTACAGCCATCGTTTAGCCTCCTTGTCTCTCTACTTCCTCTTTATAAAATGGACGATAATAGCACATATCTAGCAAGCTTGTTGAGTAGATACATTAGTTCTGTTATGTCCGGCTTGTAGACGAGGCCTGACACATGATGGGCCTGCAGAAGAGTCAGGCATTTTTTCTAAGCCTAGGAAACTTTTTTCTGGTATTCAGAAAAATCCAACTCCTATCTTTTACCAGCTTTCCTCTTCCCAATCAGTCTTTCCCAGTTGACAAAGCCCTCCGGTTCTCTGTGTGCAGGCTATGCTGAGATAGGCGACAGCAAGGCTCAGAAAGGGGCAGACCCACTCTGGGTCACATATGTACAGTGGCCAACCTAGACCTGGTGAGGTCGCCTGCTTTCCAGCCGGTTCACCTTCAGCACCCTGCCCCCCAGTTTCCAGGCCCTGCTGGCCTGGCCTCTGCCCTTGGCCCCCTGGGAGGCTGACCCCCGGCCCGTGGGGTCTGCAAGTCTGGTCTGGATTAGACACGCTGAGGAGCAAAGGCTGGCCCCCCAGCCGGCCGCCCAGTGGGACCCAAGCCCACAGCTGCTGCAGCTCACAGGGACATAAATCACGGTGGCAGGAGGCTTGGGGGCCGGGACCACCTTATCCCCTGGTGGGGAATGGGGCCCAAGAGTCACGGGCAGGGGTGCCTGGGTCCTCCAGGGTCTTTTCTGTCCTCTGCTGGGTTGGCCGAGGCAGGGGGCTGGTCAGAGAGGGAAAGGGGACGGTTTGGCAGCCCTCACGTCCTTGTGCGCCAAGGTCTTGGCTTCTTAACTTGTCATTTTGCAAACATTTACAAACACACAGAGAAGAGTGGAAGGGAGTGCAGGGAACCCTGGATGCCCTTCTCCCAGATTCACCAAATTTATACAGGTCACCACATGCACTTCAGCCTTCTCTCCCACAGGCATGGTATTTATTTTTTCCAGATTTGAGTGTACATTACCTACATCATGCTCCTCTATCCCTGAAGAATACTAATTTCTTAAGCACAAGGACGTCCTCTTACATAACCATAGAACTGTTAGTAAGTGCAGAAAATTTACATTTGGTACAATACTTTATTATCCCCATTCTGATTTTGTCAACTGTCCCAATAATGTCCTCTGTAGCAATCCCCCACTTCCACCCCATAATACGGGCTCCAGTCCAAGGTCACAAACTGCATTTAGCTGTCCAGTTCTAGACTTTGATATCCCAGCCAACCACAAGAGCCCAAAATGAACAGTAGCAAGAGACACAGGTGACATGGAAGGCATTCAACTCTGCGCGTATGTCCCAGGAATTGATGTTTTTGTAAATCTTCTAATTATATTATGTTTGTGAGATGATGCATTGTGCTTTGGGACTGGGTGTAGGGGGGGTTAAGAGTTAACTTGCTCAGAGTTGGGGATTTAGCTCAAGTGGTAGAGTGCTTGCCCAGCAAGTGCAAGGCCCTGAGTTCAATACCACCCCCCACTGAAAGAAATACTAATGGAATATAATTTTTACAATTCTTCTGTGATATTTTTATTTACTACTATTTTCTGTGTTAGGGACTGAACCTAGGGCCCTGTGCATGCTGAGCACATACACTATCACTGAGCTCTATCCCCTAGCTTTGTTTTTATTTTTTAATTTATTAACAGAAGCTTCATAAAATGGAAGTGGCCTAGGCTGGGGATTTAGCTCAGTGGTTAGAGTGCCTGCCTTGCAAGCACAGGGCTCTGAGTTCGATCCCCAGCACCAAAAAAAAAAAAGGAAGTGGCCTGGACCAACAAGGGACACTAAGCCCTCCTCAGCTCCAAACTTTGTGCATCTGTGGCCCACCTCTGTCCCTCTCTCAGCTGATTTCCCCATGGCTGTGGGTGACCTCTGAAGCCTTCCCTCTTGTGACTGTGGAATCAGAGGACAGAGACCTCCCTGGAAAGGAGGGAGACCCAGTTTTCTGGTGGTCTGACAGGGCTGGAGACTTGCTAACCTCTTTCATCTGTTTTCTCACTGTGAAATGATGAGCTCAGAGCTTTCTCATTCTGACAAGTCTAAGAAGGGTTGGGTGAGCTGTCAGGGTCTGAGGTGGCCTGGCTGGAGCCCATCGTCCCACTCTCCTTAGCCTTGCGATTCTTCTCCCTGAGCACCTTAATGCCTCTGGCCCCAAGGTGGCCTGGAGAAGGCTGGCTGGGCTGTCCCATCCCGGAGGTGGGAAGTGTGTGTACGGGAGGGACAGCATTAGGAAAATGGCCCCCAGAGGTATTGGTCCACAGCTGTGCTTCTCCCAAGTCATGTGTGTCAGGCAGGCCCTGAGCTCACAGACTCATGGATGTTAACTGTCCATTGTCCAGGAAGCCTGCAAGCTGCACGGTGTGCAGACAGGAGCACTATGCAGCTGAGAACAGGGTGGAACATCACATACTCTGAACAGCATTGAAAAGGGAAAAATCCCAGCAGAGCAGTGTAAAAGGCTGCCGTTTGTGGGGGAAAACTGTGTGCGTGTGCATGTGCGTGCACATGTGTAAAGTGCCTATACATGCATATCCTCTCTGCGGGAATTTGTAAGACTCTGGTTAACAGTAATTGCTTTTGTGTCTTTTGAATGAGGAGCGGCGAGTGCATTATCTGTTTCAAAGAAGATGTGGCTGAAAGAGCTCAGTGTGAGTCAGCGCCGGCACCGGGCTCCCGGAAGCTGCTGCCTACATCTCCAACCCGCTTGCTGGGTGTGCATGCAGGTGTGCTCAGTCGGGGAGCAGTTGGTGAACACGTGTGGAGCTGCGCCCCTACACACGTGTAGCCCCCGGCACAGATGCTAGGCTATGTGTGGATACGAGGATTGTGCCCAGTGTGCTGTAGATGGCTGTTAAGTATGTGTGTGTAACAAACACTGCAGGGTTGCGGTGTGTGCTGTGGGTGTCTCTGGGACAGGTGCTATTTCTCGGGTCTCGCTCTTTGAACCCTTTACCATAAAAGACATCAGCAGAGAAACCTACGAATATTTTTTCAGCAGTAGCAATCAGTATAGAGCCTTTCTGGACAGACCCACAGGAACCAGCTAACGGGAGCTGCCTTCAGGGAGGGGCCTGCGGGACAGGCGTACTTTCTGCTGCATACTATTTGATACAACTTCGACTATTTGCCCAGTGCATAAATGGGCAAATGTTCAAAACTGTTGAACAAAGTAAAAAACAAACACTTCTGTTCCAGCTGCTCTTGCTGGTTAGAGATTGAACCAGGAAGGCCCAAGGGGTCAAGCAACACATCTGGGGTCACCCAGCCAATCTACTGGCAGACGTGGGCCTCCAGCCCAGTGCACCCAAGTGTCTGCTCTGCCCCCGCTCCCAGGTTTCCTGCCATTGACAAGGTCACAGTCTCCTTCCTGTGGCTTTGCCAGAGGCTGCCTGTACCTGGACCAGGGCAGGCGCAGGGAGAGCAATATGCTTTCCTAATTAGCTCCCGAAGGGGAAGTGTGGCCCTCTGGGACACCGGATAGGCAAGACAGTGTCTGAGGAACACTGGGGAGGGCAGGAGAGGTGGAGGGCGCCAGGAAAGCTCTCCTGGATTAAGTGGTGGTTTGGGACTGGCAATTCTGGTGACTCATTCTCCCAGGGTTTTCATCCGTAAGAAAAACCAGGTGGCTCTCAGCCCACGGTGACGGGTGCAGAGTCTGGCACACAGGCAGCCCCCGTTCCAGCTCATCAGAGTCAAGTGCACAGGAGGAAATATGAGTGTGGATGTGGAACCTGACCGCAGAATGCCAATGTTATACAAAAGTTTTGTTCAGTGAAAATAATTAAAGTCAGTCTATGAATGTACCTGCCCAGCTGCCCTGGCCTCTCCCTGCCTTCCCTTCCCTCAAGCCTCGTGAGCTCCTGTGATCCTGGCCTTGTAGGGACAGAGGCTCAGCCAGAGCGCCGAGGACTCTCAGACCCACTGACCAGCTGTCCTGTCCTTCTTCATCTCAGCTGACACAGCTCTCACCCACGGGGCTGCTGGGACTCAGCCGCTGCACTTCACTGGGACAGGGAAGGAGCTGCTCTGGGCTTGCTTTCAAGGTGGACAGACCTCAGGGTGTCACCCTGCCATGTGCCTCTGGGTGTCATCGGTCCTGCAAATCATCTCTCCTAAAACAACAGTAAGAGTACTGCCTTTAGCACACACTCATTTGCATGTGTGGAAAACTGCACACCCACACAGAGCTGTTGGTGACAGTGTCAATGAGGGACGGGCTAAAGTACAGTTCATTCATAAAATGAAAGATCAGCTAATAGAGGAATCAGGACAACCTTTCTTTACTGATTTGGGGAGAGAGCCAGCTAGATTAAGGGGAAAAAGGAAGAAGCAGAAAGTGTGCAAAGTGTCCTGTGATTTGCTTGATTATTCACAGGAAGGAGGCATCACAAAAAATGGGGACCAAGCAGCTTCTGGAAGGAGAGGTAGTAACTGGAGGTCAGGGACACTTCACCCTATGTCCTCTTGTACCTTGATTTTGAACCACGGATCTAGTCCTTAATCAAAAATAAATAAAGTTAGGATTTCTTTTTCCACTGTGCCAGACACCTCGTGGTTGTTCAGTGACATTGGATACACAGAGGGCTAGGAAGTCGGGTCATCCCCACTCTGTCTCGGCCCACCGGGCACCTGCCCCCAGCCCACTCCTCCAGGGTGTGTACCTTTCTAGGTCCTGCAAGGGGCCACCTCCAACCACTGCTGTACACAGGCCCTTCCTTTCCTCAGCTGGGAATGATGTCTCTTATTTAAAAATACTTTTATTTTAAGCTCCACCTACTCTCTCATGCGCACACTCACACTCACGCAGCACATGCACACACCCTCTGTCACCGAGTCTTTGTCTTTCCAAATGTTCGGCCTTTGTCTCTGAGCAGCTAGGCCTGGCAAGCTGGATGGGTCCTCACAGGTGTCCAGGGTGGGATGGGATGGTCCAGAGGCCTTGCCCAAAAGACCCTGGGCTCAGGCCATGATTCCCCAGTCCCTACACACAGAAGCGGCGGGTCCAGCATCTGAGGTCTCCTCCCCTGCCCAGCCAGTGGCTGGCTTCCATCTCCCTCTCCGGAGTCCTACTTGGAACAATTGCCGCAGAGGCCCAGGCTCATCTCCGCGTTCCTCGGAGCGGGGTCACTCCCCTCACTTTCAAGCAGCTGCCTCCCAGGTCACGACGGCCACCCTGCAGAAGGAGAGAAAGAGGTATCAGGAGGGTGATCAGGCCACTGGGCCTAACCACAGTGCTGGAACTAACCTTAGATACTATCTAAGGGCAAAAACTAGGGCAGAACTGAGCAAACACTCCCATGTGTCGCAATTTCCAGACAGAAGAGCACGCAGGAAATTGCTAGTGGATGTCTTCAGAGGACCGAAATTTGATGATGGGGAGACGGATGGGAGGGAGGCTTTCTCATTTTATATGCTCTTTTACCTTTTCCATTTCCTCCCCATGTGATCATTCTCTTTAAAAAAAAAAAAAAATCTAGGGGTTGGGGATCTAGCTCAGTGGCAAAGCGCTTGCCTTGCAAGCACAAGACCCTGAGTTCAATCCTCACCACCAAAAAAAAAAAAAAAAATCTAATGTTAGCCAGGCATGGTGACACATGTCTGTAATCCCAGCACTGAGGGGAAACTGAGGCAGGAGGACTGCAAGGTCAGGTCTCTCCTGGGCAACTTAGTGTGACACTGTCTTAAAACAAAAAATACGAAAATGGTTAGCGATGTAGCTCCATGGCAGGGCGCCCCTGAGCAGTACTGCTGGGGACCCACAGCAGTTCTTGTCTTGGCACGGCCTGACTGAGCAGCCATGACGGCAGACCAGGATTTCTGGCCTGCTGCCTCCACGGCAGGTCCTCCTTTGCTGGGAACATGCGCTCAGTTCTTGTCTCCCCAGGAAGGTTCCTCTAGTCCTGCAGTTGCCTAGCATGTCCTGCCTTTCAGGGACAGTCCCCTGCGATACAACCCAGAAGGGCCAGGCAGGGTCTCTCCTTTGTTCCCCCATCAGGCTGGAGTGCGAGGAGTGGCAGGGAGAAGACATTTGTCACTCAGAGGTCGCTTTTCCAGGCCAGAACCTGACGGGGAGCGGGTGCCAATCAATGTTGCTTGACTCGAGGCGCGGCCACTGGAAGATGAGCTAATGGCGGCAGTCCCTGAGGCCACTTGTCCCTCACCCCACAGGGGCAGTTTCTGCCAGCCCCTCTTGCCAGTATTCTCAGGTTGGATGCACAGGCTTCATGTTCCCATAGACCAGAGAGGCTGCGCTGTTACAGTGCCCTCTTCTGAGGCCTCCAGCCATGGCTGCCTGGTCCAGAGGCACCCAGCCAGTTGGTAAAAGAGCCTGGCTAGAAATCCTTGCTGTCTAACAGATTGTCCTGCTTCTGGGACACCATACTGCCCGAAACGTCGCCGTGAATGCTCAGTACCCAGAGCCCAGCTAGGCGAGGAGGGCGTGGCGGCTTTCTCGCCCGCTGAGAGAAGTCGCAGACCATCTGGACGCCCTGCCCCTGCCCCCCTTCGCTCTGGGCCTAGGTTGGGGCAGATCCATCCAGATGTGGCCCAGCCTCCCTCGAGGCTCTCTGGGCCCAGGGACAGCATGTTCATTCACAGGCAGGGCTATTTTGAGGGCTGAAACCATGGTCCCAGCAGAGCCTGGGGCTTGGGCTTCTCAGACAAACTCTGGCAGGGGAAGCTGAGAAGGGTGGATGGGGCAGGGGAGAGGGGTGCAGGGCTGAGGCTGGGGACAGAAAATGGCCCTCTTTATTTCCTGTCTTTATATCTTAGGGACACCACCTATGCTAAGTCTGGAGGTCATCCAGATACCTGGATCCCATGAGAATGGTGGGACTGTCCGCCTCCTTGAACCTCAGTTTCTTCATCTATTAAATGGTGACAAAATGGTTTTAGTTGTTGCTCCAGACACAGCCAAGTGTGTAAACTGCCATGAGCCCCTAGAAGAGATCCCAACCAGTCCTCAGTCTGTCCCATAGGAACTCAGCACCGAGACTGTTTATGAGGCACTATGGCTAGGGACTGGGCTCAAGGGGCAGTCCTGGCCTCCAGGGCCTGCTCTGCACCAGGCTGCCTGTTGGCCTTCAGGCAAGTGCTTCACCTCATTGGGTGTGTGTCTTCACCGTGAAGTGAAGTTACTTCTAGTATGACTCAAGTTGGCGTGGGTCGCATGGGTAATGGGTAAACCTGAGCACAGTATCAGGAACATAGTAAGTGCTCAGTAAGTGTTCACAATTACAGTCATCAGCATCGTTTGGTAATGGCACCTCCTGGCCCCTGCACCACCACCACCTCTGCTCCTGTGCTGGGCACACAGAGGACAGCCTCACCAGAGGGTCCAGTCTGGCCCCCACCCCCAGGTGACAAAAGGGAAACGGGGCAGAGACAAGAGCAGCCTTTCCAACTCCCACTCACTACTCTTAGCACAAAGGCCATCCCTAAGGTGCTGTGGGGAACTGTTTCCAAGCGACCCAGCCCAGACTGGCCAGCGTGGGACAGAGCTGATGTCTCAGGGTAAAGGGACAGGTGTGGGACCTGGGGGCTTCCCAGGCCTCAGAGCTCAGAAGGCAGCGGGGGTTCCCCAAGACTCCAGCTGGGTCCTGGAGGGGCCAGAGCTGGCGAGGATCACCCCTCTCGTCTATTCCCAGAGGAGCCATGGTGTTGAGCATGGCTTCTGCAGCCATATTTGGCTGGGTTCTTGGTCCCATACACAGATCCCAGGGAGGCAGCCGGGCCCAGGCGAGGTCCTGTGAGCAATGGGACAGGCTCGAGATCCACAGAGGAACCCCCAGCCTGTGTGATGTGGGAGGGGGTTTGTGGCAGACAGCCCTTCTTGCCAGGCCTGCGGTACAAAGCTCCACTGCCAGCTTTCCCCTTCCCGGTCAGGCAGGCCTGAGCACAGACCCTGCTCCATCACTGGGACCAGCGGCAGCATCTCTAAGGTGGGCACTGCTGCAGGGCTCCCGTCCTGCTTGCCGAGGGATCTCTGTGATAACTCATGAAGAGGAGACTGCGCAACAATTAGTGCTCAGGAAGCTGTGTCACCATCGCTGCCAGCCTCTGTCTCCCCCTCCACACTCCCACCATCTTTGGCTTCTTCCCACTTTCTTCTTTAGACCATGATTCCAGCTCCCAGTCAGTCCTAGAATACGCTTCCCTCTCCTTCCTTCTGCGGTTTAGCACAGCAGCCCCTCAGCTCTTGCCTTCGGTCTGGGCTTCCACTGGGTTCTGACAGTCTCTTGTTGCCAGCCTTCTCCCGCCTCCACCAGACCACAGTGTCCTTGTCTCTGCCTCCCTGTCCTGGCCCTGACACATCACTGGAAGCACCTGACTTGGCTGGGACCCACCACCTGCTTCTCCTGGTCCATCCTCAGAGCCAAGAGAAGCCAACTGCTGTGTATTCGAGGTTGCTGAACTGAATGAGGGGTGAAAGGCGGTCAGGGGTATCACGGAGGGCCAGGCAGCTCTTCCATTGCCAGCTGTATGCCTGAGGGCCCAGCCCAGTCAGGCGCTGCTGGGGACCCACAACAGGGAGTAGCAGGGACCCTGGAAAGCGTATCAGAGCCTACAAAGATCGATGCAAGGAAACTGAGGCAGCCAAAGGATGAGAAGTCAGTCTGGAGGTCTGATGAGCCAGAAGGGGTGGTGAGGCCAGGACACAGAGGCCTCTTCAGCTCAGGCTGGGGCAGGGAATCTACAGCAGGTGTGAGAATCAAAGTCTGGTGGAGTCAGAGAGCCTGACAGCATGCTCCCCAATACCGTTCCATGGCCACCGAAAGCCAGGCAGGACTCTGTGAGCCTCAGTTTCCCAGATGTAAATGGTAGCTGCTAGAACCCAATTGCTGTCACACAGATAGGTTTTTCCTTTCTGTAGGAAAAGGCTCGGTCAGAAAAGGAGAGAAAAGGGGATGAAGCAGGTTCCTTGGGGCCTGGGTAAGTTTTCAGACAAGAGGATCCCAGGCAGCCTCTGCTAAACCCCTCTGCTAAACAGGTTTGTTTCACCCCTCACTCAGGACACAAGTGGGAACTTAACTCCAGCTCTGTCAAGCTGCCCCAATGCTACATCCCTTTCAGGGGATTCCCTGCTTCCTCCTACTGCTCATCAGCTGGGTACCTCAAGCTCTGGGCTGAGGGTATGTGTCCCCACTTCTTTGGGGTCTTCTGGTCTTGGGTCAGATTGGGGATGGGGGACAACTGAAGACGGGGTAGCTCAGGGCATCACATGCCCAGCAATCCCAGAGCCTGAACCTTGTAAATGCAGGCATGGGACTTCATCTCCCTGGGCCTCAGATCCTCCTCCTGACAAACTCGGGAAAACCTACCTGCTGGAGGGTCCTCTTGTGGGGAAGAGGGAGGACAAGAAGTGCATCACGCACAGAGAAAGGAAGAGCTCTGCAAGCAAGGTCTGAGTTACTCCGTCCTCCCGCCTCGTGGGGGAGGAAGGACATCTCAGTACACTTTAGCTGGAGCGATATCCGGCAAAGCGCAGTTAAATCAGAGCCGAGTCAGGGATGCCCGCACCTTTCTGTTTTGATGGACAGAAGGCAAGTCATTCTGTTCCACGCTACCACTAACCCCGGTCGCCTCGCCTTTGCCCCACTGGGGTCTCTGCACCTCGGGCTCCCGGAGAGGGCCCTTCCCCCGTCGAGCCGACCCCGCGGTGGCGAGCGCGGCGCACTCACCCCCTTGCGCTGGTTGCTGAGGCAGAAGGTGCAGATGGAGCGCGGCTGGCGGCCGTCGGCGGCGGTGGGGACGGAGCTCTTGGCGTTGCCCGCCGCACGGAAGCACGGCTGCCCGTCGTCGGCCGCGTCGCCCAGCAGCAGCACGTTGGCCAGGTGCGCGATGTAGCTGGACGCCAAGCGCAGCGTCTCGATCTTGGACAGCTTGCGGTCTACCGGCTCGGTGGGGATAAGCGTGCGCAGAGCCGTGAAGGCCGTGTTCACGCTCTGCGTGCGGTCCCGCTCCCGCGCGTTGGCCGCTTGCCGCTGTCGCACCACCACCACGGGGCCCGCGCCGCCGCCCGACCGCCGCCCGCCCCCCGGGCCGGGGCCTCGCCGCGCCGCCTCCGGGCCTTCGCAGCAGCCAAACGACTGGTCCGACGCGTCGCTTTCGCTGCGGTTCTCCTCGTCCTCGCTCAGCAGCCTCACGTCAGGGTACAGCACGTGCGCGCCGACGGGGCGCAGCAGCGCGAACGCCATGGGCGCCCGGCCGTGTCCCTCAGTGCGCCGCGTCCCCGCGTCTGCCGCGCCCCGCCGTGCGCTCCCGCGCGCTCCCACGGCCAGCCGGCCTCCGCCTTATAGCCGAGGGAGGGGCCAATCACAAGGCGGCTCCGGTCGGGGGCGGGGCTACGCCGGGCCAATGGGGAGGTGCCGCTCGCGCCCCGACCAATGGTAGCGCGCCCCTGTCTCCTGGTTGAAAGCAGCCCGGGAGCTGGTGTCCCGCCCCGAGGGCTCTGGGTCCTGCTGGGGAGCCCGGCAAACGCGGGAGGTCTGGGTGGGTGGAGTGAAGCTCAGCTCCGGTCTCCTGGACTGCGGGCAGGTCACTTTTCCTAGGTCGGCCTGTTTGTAAAGTGGATTGTTGGGAGTCGTCCGGCCCTCAGATTCTAATCTTGTGGTTCCCCAACTTTTGTGTGCCTCTGAATAGAAGGGGCTTTTGACCTTATGGCTGTCGCATTGCTTCATCTAATCCAGCGGTTCTAGAGCGTAGTCCAGGAATCTACGTTTTGTGCAAGATCTCGGTGAGGGTGGTGGTGTCTGTGAACATTTGGAGAAATGCTATAATTTTTGCAAAAAAGGATTCAACAATGTCACCTTCCTAGCAACAATCTTTAAAAGCAAAACGAAACCAAAACACAAACACCGGTAGTTCCATTTGTTCATTCGTTCATCCAACAAATAGTTGTTGGGGCCCCACTAAGTCAGGCATGGTTTTAGGTACGAGGACACAGATGTGTACAAATTAATAAACCCTCTGCCTCATGGCGCTCACGGAGCTGTCAGGCTCAATGCTGGGTAATGTACTGTTGAGGTTGTGGGACGGTGTCCCTAATTTACAGATAGGAGAACTGGCCTTCAGCCTTACAGGTGGTTGAGTGGTGGCACCAGCCCGAGCTGTCCGGCTTCACAACTTCTTAGAATCCATCACCCGCGGCACGGTCACACACAAGCTGTCTTCCCTCAATGCCTGCCTTCCTACAAGCCCCCTGAGTGTTCGACCTATGTGCCCTCTTCCACAGAGGTCTGGGGAAGAATAACTGACCTGTTGATGGGCACTGGCGTCCCTTGTCAGTCGTATCTGCTTCCCAGCTCCATCCCAGTACTGGCCAAATCAGCATCCGCTTAGCTTTGAAAGTAACTTTCTTTTCAACTCAGACAGTGACCGTGTGGCAGCGGGCAGGAGTGGGGTTGGAAGACTTCCGGGTGCATTTGGCTCCTCAGGGGCCCCATGTTCTTGAAGGTGCCTCCCAGCTTTGCCATGCTGGGGGTCTCCAGGCTCGCTGACCCCAGCCAGAGACAAGGGGAGAGAAGCACCTGAGATTTTTCCGTTGGCAGCTGGCCCCCTCGGTCTTCAGAACCCAAGATCTGTGCGAGAGTCTGTTCCCACACCTGGCTCCCCCACCCCCACACCATTTGACCGTGACCCCGGCAGGGCTGGGCTTTGAGAAGAGGAGAAGGAGCCTGCGTGGCCCTTCCCTGCAGGGCCTGTCCCACAGGCAGCCCCAGGCCCTGCTATTGCTGCTGCTTCCTGAGCAGATGAATTATTGCTGGGAGATTTCCTTCCCTGTCTGCACCTCCTCATGGGGCTCCCAGCTCCCTTCACTTTCGCTTTCTTCCCCTTCTCCCCCTTCTCTCTGCTCCTGACCCTGAGGCAGCTAGAAATTCCTCTGTCCAGCCCCCTTCCAGTCCCAGTTTAGGAGTGGAGATGCTCAACGGGGCGTGAACTGGCCCGGAAGACTGGCTCGTTCATTCATTCTCTGGGGCAGGTTTTAACACAAGGGATCTGGGAGTAAAATAAAACCATGAATGAGAAGGAGGCAGGCTGCTGCAGCCGGGGAAAGGCAGGCTGTAAACAAAGAATTTCAGGACAATGTGGAAGGAACAAGCCAGGGTCTGGCATCAGAGAGACCCAATCTGAATCGAAGGTTGGCTGCCTTTTGTCTCATTTTCCTGCTGTGAAGACTGGGCTAAGCTGATGATGGTGGCATGAAGTTATGCCAAGAAAGCTGGGCCTTGGTGCCCAGAAAAAGTCCGATCTCTGAGAGGTCTGTGCTATTGCACTAGGGGCTGGCTCCAGCCCGCTGCTGGGACAGCACTGAGCCCATCTACTGTTCCAGGACTTGTCACTGGAAGTGGGGCCGGGGGTTCGACCACATTCTCTGTCTACCTGCCCAAGGGGCCTCAGTTCCTCCCATGCTCTGTCCCTCGCTGCTGGAGCCACATTGGCTTCTTCTCTGTCCCTGGCATCGCCGTCTGTGGGTCTCCCCAGAGCTTGTCCCCTTGCTTGCTTTAAATCCTCCAAGTCTCCTCTTCAGGAGCCCCCTGACCGACCACCAAGACTCAAAAGGTCACTCCTTCTCACCTGCCAGCGCCCCCAGCTCCCTCTTACTTTTCTTCGACAACATTTATTGCTACCATTCACCCATTCTGCAAGCATTCATTGAGCACCTGATGCATGCTAGGGCAATTCTCGGCCCTGGAAATATAGCAGTGAATACACGGCACATTTTTGGTTCATTCTCTGTCTTCCTTTGATAGAATACAGGCTTACTTCATGCCCATCACAAGCTTCTGAGTTAAGTATTATCATTCTTCCCATTTTACACATGGGGAAACTGAGATTCAGCCAGGTGGAAATGACTTGGGAGGCCACATAGTGGTCACTGCGGGAGCACCGGGTAGTGTGACCTCACAGCCTTTGCTTGCTGCCTCCTGCTGTCTGCCTCACAGACAGCCCAGAGGCCAGTGAGGGGTGAGCAGCAGTCGCCAGGTGAGTGGAGGCTGAGGGGACAGGGCTGGCCCTGCTGCCCTGACCCTGACCACGGCCCTGGGCTTCTGTGTTGCTAAAGCACTTGCCCTTCCTCTGTGGCACCAGCTTGGCACATCTCTGAGCCTTTGCCGCATCACCCCCTGGGAAGGGTCACACAGACCTGGTCCTCTGCTGGGGTTCAGGGTGGCTTCTCGCCTCTCCTCCCCCGCCGCCCCTGCAGTCTCACAGCGTGCATCACAGAGGTTATGAGTTTCTTCCTCCATCCTGATTCCCTCTCCCCACCCCTCCCCACAGGGCGCCTGCTCTAATGCTTTTGACGCCTGTCTCTGGATACGTATGTTTCATAAGACATATATGCTACTGATTTGTGCAGGTGGGTCCTTAATGTACCCAAGTGGCAATGTCTATAGGCCTGTTTCTTAGGTTATTTTGTTTTGTTTTGTTTCCTCAACACTGCTCTGTGTGCTCAGTCTAACTTGAATCCATCGCTTCCAGCTGCCACTCAGCGTGAGTGCCATACATGCATCCACCAGACCTCCTTTTCCGGTTCCTGTTGGGATAGGCATGAGCCATCTCCAGCGCCCTCCTCCCAAAGAAAACTGCAGTGAATTTATGGTACACGATTCTCAGGACTCCTGTGCGTGTCGCTCAGGGACAGATGCCAAGGGCAGGATCACTGAGGCAGAGAGAATACATGGGCTTAGCTTGTGTACTGTCCAGCTGCACCACGATGCCTGCTTGGCCCACACACCCTTCAGCAGGGCTGGGGTCCACTTCCCTGCCTTACCCAGCACGAGAGTCAGCTCCCTTCGCAATGACAGAGAGATGGCTGTTTTCCATCTCGTTTTGCTTGTCTCCCTCACTGGATGGTGAGTCCTTCCACATCCAAGGCCAGATAATAATGAATGAGAGTGTAAGGATGAATGAATGAAGAGGCTAACACACTGCCTCCCTTACCTACATTGCATCAAGTCTCAAGTAGATGGTGGTACCCATGAGTAAGTTTGTGTGTGGATAGGAAAATGTTAGACAAAGTTCTACACCTCAGTCTGCTTGGAGAAAAGGATGAATGAGAACACTGATTGAGGGCCCACTTTGTGCCACGGACTCACGGGAGTATTAATCACAACCATCGATCAGTTAGACTAGATCAAAGCTATTTCCCCCTCACGTGCCAGATGCTTGGAAGGAGGGCTGCTCTGGCGTTCTGTGGGGTTGTCACAGGCTCCAAGAGAGCCCCCAGCGATCCTTGACTGCTGGTATCACCCTCTGGGTAGCCCTCCTTCACCACAAAGTCAGATACGACTTCTGTGACCAAAGAATATGGCAGAAGTGGCAGTGTAGGACTGATGAAGACAGTGAGCTTCCGTGTTGTTCTCCTGAATCATTCCTCCTGGGAACAGCAGTCGCCATGCTGTGAGGACATTCAAGCTGTGCTTGGAGAAGCTCATACGGAGTTTACCATTATGGAAATGGGCCTCCTTGGATGTGGAT
This sequence comes from Hystrix cristata, assembly GCA_004026905.1. Taxonomy (NCBI): domain Eukaryota; kingdom Metazoa; phylum Chordata; class Mammalia; order Rodentia; family Hystricidae; genus Hystrix; species Hystrix cristata. Next base: position 51,595 of record PVJO010005017.1, on the reverse strand, counting down.
CTTGGACTCCTGGCCCACGGAAATCTAGAAAAAACAACAACCCTAAGAAAGCAAAGAGGAGAAGTGGTGGCGCACACCTGTAATCCCAGCACTTAGGAGGCTGAGAAAGGAGGACTGCTGTGAGTTTGCAGCCAGCCTGGGCTATGTGGTTCAAGGCTAGCCTGCACCGCAGAGTGAGCCGCTATCAAAAAAAAAAAAAAGAAGGCAAAGAAGAGAAAGATAAATTGTTATTAGTGTCATAACTCTGTAGTATTTTGTTATGCACCGTTGGATAATAAGTACACGGTGTCAAGGCTCGAGGCTCTGTACATGGCTTCCACTCCTAGATGTCTCCTGGGGCAGAATGGCTGCTGGAGTCACTCTGTCTGCATTCCAAGCGACAGAAATGAAGACAAGGCAGATGAAGGAAGAGCATGCTTCAGCCTTGAAGGACACTTGCCTGGGAGTGATGACATCAATTCTGTTCACATCCCACTGGCTATGTACTTAACTGAAAAGGAGTCTGCGAAGGCAGCGTTTCTTGCAGGTGGCCACATATGCAGCTGAACATTGGGTTTCTGTTGGTAGAGAAGGCAGTAAGAGTGGATATTGGGGACTGCGAATGATGTTTGCCATAGGGGCTATCTGTGGGACAATATAGTGTCTCATGGTTGGGGCTGCAGATTTGGGAGCCTGAATGCCTGGGTCAAATCTCAGCTTTGCTACTTAGTAGTTGTGTGATCTTGGGAGAGCTTCTGTGCCTCGGTTTCTCCATCTGTAAAACAAGGACTGCAGTAGACCCTGCTTCAGCGTGTTGTTGTGTGGACTGGATGAGTCTATATACGCAGTGTCAGTAACAGGCCTGGCACATGGCACGTGGAGCGTGAGTGTTAGATCTTATGATTTAGTCTTCACCGGGGGTTTCTTTAACTTCACACAAGCAGTAAGTGATGGGAGCAGAATTTGGGTTGGGAGCACTTTTCTCCCCTGTCTCATTCCACCTAATTCTTAGAGAATAAGATTGAGACCTAGATCCATGCCTGGCACATAAAAAGCATCCAAAAATACCTGTTGAATGAGTGTTTTGAATAAACCTGTATTCTGTCCTTACGCCGAGATGTTAGGTTCTGCTTTGTCCTCTTTTATATTCAGGTTAATGAGAATCCCCCATTGGCCCCTTGCGGCTCCTCCAGTATGGGGCTGATGCCTTTGATGCTACCACTAGAACTCAATTCCTCCATGTCATCATTGTCAAGAGTGAATTCCTTGGGACACTTGCTCTGGCAGATGTGCAGGGTTCCATGATTAAAAAAAAAAACTGGGAAGCTGCATTTTGCGCCTCTCTTTTAGAGAATTGCAGCACATTAGCCTGCTAAAGGCCCTGAGAAGTCCTGCAGCAAATACATTCATTGGGTTTCATTTCAGTCTGCATTTTTCTGGCTTTATTTGACCACAGACTCCGCCCCTACCCTCTAGCCACCTACTGGAGAATACAGTTCAGCAGACATTTTCCCAGCCTATTGTTGGTCATATCCACATCAGGGTGGGTGGGTACCTCATTCTTTCTTGAGAGCGTGTTTGGTAGGAGGGAGGCGGGAGTAAGTGGGTAGTGCTGATTACCAGGAGAGGCAGGTTAGCAGGGCAGATGTACGGGCCTACGTCCAGACTTCACCCTCTGAAAGACACTAAAATATCACTGGGAATGCAACCTGTCGGGGCCAGGCAGCGCTTCCTGGCACGCGTCTCATGAAAAGTGCAATGCAAGTTGAAATAATATTATCAAGAAGCCACTATATGCCAGGTTCTCCTCCACACAAGTGCATTTCCTCATTATCCTCAGAGCAGCCGTATGAGCTAAGAACTATGCCATTTTGCTAGGCCATTTCTGCCTTACAGCTGTCTAACCGTGGATGGAACCCTGTGACACTGAGCCAGATAAACCTCTCCTCCTTTATATTGTGAGTGTTGAGTATTTCTGTCCCAGTTATGGGAAAGCTGACCAACACAGATGCTCACAAATCTCTGTTCCAGGGAGGGTGGGCTTGGCTAGGTGCAGGGCCCTGATTTCGTCCAGCAGGGATGCAAGTTTGCAACAGAGTGGAATGGCACAATGAGAGTGGGGGCTGTTGTGGTCATGAGTGCTCTCCTTCAGACCTCCCCCCAGTTCCAGTTTTGGGGTGAGATGACAGAGAAAGCTTCCTGAGGGAGGTGGCCTTGGAAATCTCAGCCACCTCAAATGAGGGATCCCCAGGATGAAATTGTGTTCTAGTCTGTCTTGTCTTGTCCATGGTGATGCTGGCATGAAAGGTGCATGAGCAGGCTGCTCTCCAGGTGGGCAATGCAGACATCGCTATCTGCCTGTACAATGCCCACACCCTTTTCTGTCAACAGAACCCTAATTTATCTGGGGCAACAGTGGGCCTAGCTAAAAATACTCCCCTGCTTGGCCTTCCTTGCAGCTAGGGGCAGCCATATAGCTTGTTTTGGCCAGTAAGATAAAGATGGAAGTTCCTAGGAAGGGCCTTCTTCCCCAAGTGAAATGACAGAGTCTCCTGAGGAGGCTGTTGCCTTTTATCATTCTTCTTCCTGCCTGGAACAGAGATGCAATTCCTGGAGGTACAGCGGTCAACTCGGAACTGTAGGACAAAGGCACATGTTGAGGATGTAGAGTAGAAAACCAGAGTAGTTGAGTCTTTGGTGATTTCTGTGAGCAGTCAGGTTAGTCCCCAAACCCTAAGCCACTATATTAGGTTTTTGTTCCATGCAGCCAAGTGCAACCTATTGTCAATACATCTGGGTCTTACAGTGAACGATGTTCATACCATTCCCATCTACAGACACTATGTGCCAGGTACTGAAATGCTTTCCACCCAGTGTCTCATTTCATGCCCTCTGCTGGAAGCGGGTTGCTGTGGTTATCATCGTGTTGCAGAACGGGATGTTGGAGCCCTAGGAATTGAGGAGCTTGCCAGGAATCTCCCAGCAGGGACGGAGGGAGAGTTGAGACTTGGACCTGAGTCTCTCATGTTCTCATTTCTGTTAATCGTCAGGATGGTTTAGAAACTTTTGATGCCCATTCTTCCCATCAAGACCTGGGGTCCAGGTCCCTGTCTTCCGAGTCTGCACAGGATGGTGGCTGCTTGGATCAGTCGAAGTTGACGGAAGTGACCCTGTGTGCCTTCAGAAGCGGGGTCATAGAAGGTGAGGTGGCTCCTGGCTTGCTTACTGGGACCCTCTTTCTGGGTGCTCAGAGTGGCCCTGAGGCCTCTGTGGGGTGAGGAGCCCCAAGTCACCTGGGTGGCCCTATGGCAGTGTTTCTACCTGGCGGTTCTGTTCTTCTGGCCCTCCTCACCTGGGGAACAGGTCTTGGAGTAAAGACGTGCCCCTGTGACTCCCGCCCTGGTGGCAGCATCATCCCCACCTTTGAGTCTTCCAGGTTGAAATCACAGGTGGGATTAGGAAGCAGGGACAAGCCCTCGCCACAGGGCCCATTCGGAGTCCCCAGCTGCAGAGTTTGAGTGTAGAAAATGACCACTTTAGGACACCAACATGTGGCGTGACTTGTCACTGTAGCTCACTGGAATATCTATGAGTGCTCCAAAACCTGGACGTGTAGTCAGCTTTCATTACTTGCTGCAATTTTATTCTATAAAGTTGCTGCAAATGCTGAGTTAGCCAATACTGAGCGGTTGCTCCTAGAGGAAGCCCAGGGTTAAGTTCTGCGGACCACTTTGGTCCTGACGTTTTCATCAACTAATCAGTACATCAGCTTGTTTTACGTGCATCTTTGTTGAAGGGTGCCACACACGGTATATTTTGTTGATTCATTCACATTGAACTGGCTCCAGCCACACTATAACTCACACTTGAACCAAGCTTGTCTAACACACGTTTTTCTCTGTAAGGCGCTTCGCAGCTTTCTCATACTTAGGAACAGTGCTTCGGTACCGTACATGGGGTCATTACAAACGACGGAATCACCAACGAGAAGCATGAAAGACTGTAAAGAGTAACACAAACGAGGCTGGACCTTTGTTTACAATAGGCGAGCCAGAACTAAAGGGCAGAGAGCCAAGTGTGTGCATAGGTGACTCAGATCCTTCATTACTCATCTTACATCCACCGATAGCCATAAAAACCCCGGTGGGTGTTGATTTTGGGGATACACATAAATTGCAGTGAGCAGGTGAATTCCCACATGTGGAATCTGTGACTAACGGGAATGACCATGCTCTTCAGTAGGTTCAGGTGGCCCTGGCAGGTAGCTGGAAAAGGGGAGGCTGAGAGCAGGAGAGTCCCAGGAGCCTCGCTTCCCTCCTCTGTGAGCGATGTGGTGGAGGATGCCAGACTGTCAGGTTTGTGGAGGGAAAGGAGGGTGACATCAACGATGACAGCAATTATCATTTGTGGAGGACGACACGTGGAACAGTGGCCATGACCGATTGCCTTCAGTTAGTCCTCACCACAGTCCTATGAGGTAGATCCTATTACTTGGCCCAGTTTACGGAACAGGTTACTGAGCCCCAGCAAGATCAGAGACGGCTCAAGATCTTACAAACTAGAAACTGCGTGCAGTGACACGCTTCTGTAACTCCAGCATGTGGGAGGCTGAGGCAGGAGGAGCCAAGTCCAGAGAGCTTTAGACTCTGTCTCAAAAAAAAAAAAAAAAAAAAACCAAAACAAAACCCTAAAAGAACTTCCAAACAAGACAGGGAGAGCTGGAATTCAGGGCATCAGGGCATTCCCATCTGAGTGCACACATACGCCGTTTCCCACCTTGTTCTCCATGCTTCCAATCTGTGGGATGCTTGGCTCCGTGCCCCACACAGTCTGCCCACGGGAAGTGGATACATTGATGGTGATCATAAACCCAGACCTGAGGCCTTTGAGGAAGTTTCCCTGGGGGTCGGTGAGGGGGAAGCTGAGCTGAGGGGCAGGTATGTGCGTGTGTGTGTGTGTGTGTGTGTGCACATGTGTGTCGGACGGCAGGGCAGGGAGCACAGAGGGTCTTGCATCAGACCACAGATCCCCTCCCACAGAGGGTTAAAGCAGCCCAGCCTCCTTCCGGCTGAGCGGAAATCAGATTTTGAGAGTTGAGCAGGGCTCGGGAGGGATGTTTTTCTTCTCCGCTTGTCTGCTGTGGCTGGCCCATAAAACCCACCGGAACTCCATGCCGGACTGAGGAATTCCTGCTGAACAGGGATGTGGAGCACGCAGGCTCAGGGTGGGGGTCCGGTGTGGCCCCTTATTGGGGCAGAGACCACCCCCATCTTCAAGGCCCCACTTCCAGGTCAAGCAGCCCCCTCGGAGACTTCCTAGGAGTCCGGGGGGACAGGGAGGGGCAGGGTGAGTGTAGGTATGGGGAAGAAGCGACCCCTCTCCACCAAGTCGTCTTGGCAGGGGGAGATGTTAGAGGAGATGGAGGATCCAGGCTGTGACGAGTCCCTGGTGCATGCTTCAGGTGTCCCTTCTGTGTGGGTGACACCTGGCAAATGCCTGGGTGAGCTTGGCACCTGAGTGAAGTGACCAGGGTGTAAATTTCCCAGGCAGAGCTGGCAATCTGAGGCCTCTCTACCCAACAGACGCTTTGTGGGCATTTCCTGCCCAGAAAGCATGCATTTATTATCACTCCATTGTACAGGTGAACAAACGGAGGCTCAGAGGATGAAGTGGCCTCCCTATGTCATCCACTCTCAGAGACTGTGGGTGCCACCTCGGGAGCAATCTCTCTCCTGCCTCCCAACTTGCCAAGTGCTGATTTTCCTTGTCCTGGGAAGCCCCTATTCTTTAAGACTCTGCTCATGGGTCACCTCTCCCCCTGGCCACTCAGGCCAGGTTGGGGCTCCTCTCCGGCTGCCTGCGCCTCTGGAAGGTAACTGTGTTTTGGTCCCTGAGCCGTGAGCAGAGTCAGTTCTAAATCTTCCCTCATCAGCCAACACAAGCAGCCTTCAGTTCGTCTTGAAGATTCCAAGTGTTTGTGGTGGCTTGGAAGGTGGCCGCCTGGGGGAGTGGTCCCTGTGGCTTCTCACTAGGTTCTGGGTGGGCTCTGGGGTGGCTTTGACCAACAGACAGGGGCAGAAGTGACTCTATCTCCATTTCTGATGGTATCTGCTGCAAGCCCATTCTTGGCACTCTGAGCCGCCCTGCAAGAGGCCATGTGCCTGAGACCCCAAACTGCACCACAGCCCGAGGGGGGAACGGGGGTGGGGGGAAGGCTGCAGGGAGGCACCCTGAGGCTGGGGCAAGTCTCCAAATCGCTCCACACAGAGACTCCAGGTGACCACAGTTCTCAGCTATTGGCTCACACCCAGCCTTCAGGACCTCCCAGGTGAGGCCACAGACCCCAAAGACCCCAAAGAGCCGGACCACCCGCCATGCTCGGCCAAACATGTTCCTTCGTATGACAAAGTGAATGTCCTTGCGCTGAGCCCCTGCACTTGGGGGCTGCGCTGCTGTCTTGGACGCGTCACCCACATCCTTGCCAGGGCTCCTGCTGCCGTATCCACACAGGGCTGCTGGCTTCTTCCGTCTCCCCTCTGCACCCAGGGCAGCCACAGAAGCCCCACTAATGCTTCACACAGCAGGCCATGTTCCTCTCCTGTGCAGCCCTCCCTCAGCTTCAGCTCAGTCAGGGGCCTTATGAGTTTTGCCTTCACCCCTATTCCATTACTTCTCTGTCCTGTCTCCTGGCCTCTCCCCTTCTTGACCCTCACCAGCCTCGCAGGCCTCCACTGTGCTTCTGAAACACCAGCCCTTCCGCCTCAGGACCCTCGCACATGCTGTGACCACTGCTCCACTCCCTGGAATCCTCTTTGTCAGGTGCTGCTTGGCTCAGTCCCTCATCTTGTTCAAGTCTCTGCTCAGTGTCGCCTTCTGGGTGGTGCTCTGCCCTACTTATCACTATGGCTCCCTCTCCCTGAGGCCCTTTACATACAATAAACTTCACTTTCATTGTGTACATAATCTCTTGTCTCTTCCTGCCCCTCCCCTTTCCTCCCCAGGGCAGGAATCCTTTTTATTCTCTAATCTGTGCCCAGTTCCTAAAACTGCCTGACACTATGTAGTGGTTTGCTGAAGATGGAATGAACTGGAGGAATCTGGAGTGAGCTGGCTGTCTCTCCTGGGCTGTGTGTGGGGCCACAGGAAAGGGCAGAAGCAGAGAGGCCAGGCTGCTTCAGTGTGGCCCGGGCTGGAGGACATTCCAGGGAGATGACAGCTTGCTGCTCTTCTGTGGAGAGGCAGGGCAAGGCTTTGAAGATGCAAACACAGGCACCTCCTGGGCCTCCCCTCCTGGTCTTGTGTGCCTCCAGCCTTGCTGGTAAACAGGCTCTCTGGGCAACGGCCTGAGAAGCCTGCCCTGCCCCACGGAGACTTTGACTTGCTCCTTCCTGTGCTATAAATCGGATGCCTTCTGGCTGTGACATCCTGGACCTCCTGGGGATGCGAGGCAGACTGACTTGTTGTGAAGGGCTGTGTGTGGCTGGCACAGGGCACTGTACCCCAATTTCCTGGCAGCCGAGTGGGGCGGCAGAGTAGGTGGCAAGGTGCGGCCAGGAAGCAGAAGGCAGCAGTGTGCGCCACGTGCGGAAGAGCCCTGTGCACAGAGATGCCCCAGGACCTTTCCTTGGGGCTGGGCACAGGGGACAAAGCCCAGCTCTGCCTCCGAGCTTTGTCTCCATTCCTGATGTGTCTGGCAAAGTGCAGGCATCGAGAGTCCCTAGCTTGCTAGGGCTGTTGGGGAATTTGGAGTGCAGAGAAAATTCTTAGCCCCCAGTGAAGGAGAAATAGATATTAGCTGTGATTGACAGTAATTATTACAAAGACTGGAGAATCGGATGCTAATGAGAAGCCAGCTGGGAATGCAGACACCTCAGCTCACACCCTGGAGGTGGACTCAACCCTGTCTCGTGTGTGTATTTCAGTCTGGTTGAAGAGACCTTCCTGTGCACAAGGTCTCCCCCAGTGAGGCCAAGCCTGTGGCACATCACTTCCCTAAAATGGACCTCGGGGTACTACTTAGCCTTCTGGTGAGTATTCAAACCCAGGCCCCACCACTCCCCAGATGGAAAGGTACGTGTGTCCCTTAATCACTCTGAGCCTGAGCTTCCTCATCTGAAAACATCTGCCTCTAACAAGTTACTATAGGGAGGAGTCTTAGTATCTCCATTCTACCAATAAGTAAACCAAAGCTCAGCCAAGAGAAAGAATTTGGTTGAAGTTGTCAGTTGTGTTTATAGGCCCTGAGTTGGGATTAGTCCATCACACCCTAGATGCCCCAACCAGTGAACTTTTTGCTTGTGAGATATTGCCTTTTATTCCTCAGTGTTTTTTTTAGCTAGGTGAGAGCTTGTGCCAATAACCTAAAAATGGGTAAGAGGAAAACTTAACATTGAGAAAATGTCATTCATGAACTTGATTCTGGAAAGTTGGGGAAATGCTTGGGTATTCCTGTTTGAGATGCACCAAGCAAGGTAGTAGGGAGTGCTTGAGGGTTCCTGAGCGGGGGAAACATGAACATAAAGGATAAGAATCTGACAACATGTTTGAGTTCACTGAAGTTACTGAGACTCAGACATTACTGGGGGAACAGAAACTGCCACGGTCTCAACAGGGGATGATTGAATTCCACAAGTATTCGAGATATAGTTGAATATTTAGCCCCTACTAAATGCAAGTGCTCTTTGGGTACTGATGGTTTGCGGCAGATAAATCCGACCAACTCCTTCGGCCCAGCACTTATGATCCAGAGAAGAGACAGATGATGCGTGAGTTGACACCAGTGTGGTCCACGGCATGTCTGGGAAAAGCTGTAGGGCCACATGGGGAGGAAGCCCTTCAGGAGAGGGGACTTCAAGTGTGCAGGCCAGGGGTGGAGCCCAGAGTCCGTGTCGGGATGGCTCCCTGAGCAGTGGGTGACCAGCCGAGGCTTATAAGCAGAGATGGACGGGGCCGAACTGCAGGTGGAGAACAGACTCTGGGGGCCAGAGTCGTATGAGGACCTGGGAGGAGGGTGGCTTGGATCTCGTGGCATGGGGGAGGGGTGAGAAGGGGGGCTGTGAGCAGGAGACGGAGCCCAGAGTTATTAGAGGGCTGGCAAGGCACAGCCCCTTTGTCCTAGCTTGACTGCTGTGCGGCCTTTGCCTCTGTTCCCCTTCGCACCTGGGAACTCCCCACGAGCAAGGCCGAGGCAGTGTGCAGGGGCCTGAGCCGGCTGTGCAGAGCCCGGTGTGGGTGGGTGTGGGGTGGATGGAGCTGAGTGTCCATGTGGAGGGCATCCTGTCAGAGAGGAAACATGGTGTATGTGCAGTGCAAAGGCCCTAGTCAGCGATGCAGCCACACAGAGGGATGACCGCTGTACAGGGACTGAGCGCCGAGGAGCAAAAGCAAATTAAACATGCAACACAGAAGGCAGGAGTGTGCACGTGAGCGTATCAGGTCCCATCCGAAGACCCACTCTGTGAAAAATACACAGAGATCCCGGAGTGGGGCTGTGCAGGCACAGGAAAGGCAAAGAGGACGTGGGGCAGAAAGGAACACAGCGCCCCACCTTCCTGTCTGAATCGTGCACTGCAGATTCAACTAACCATGGATGGGAAGCAGTTGGGAAAAAATCCGTGCTGACCACATGCAGGCTGTTCTCCTTGTTATTCTCCAAGCAGTGCGGTAATGACGACTTACATAGAATTCGCGCTGCGCTGCATGTGATAAGTAATTTAGAGATGGTTTAAAGTATATGGGAGGGGTTGGGGGTGGAACTAAGTGGTAGAGCTCAGGCCCTGAGTTCCGTCCCTGGCACCACACACAGACACACACAGACACACACACACACACACACGCACATGCACTCACATGCACATGCATGCACACGCATAGATATGGGAGGGTATGCGTAGGTCCTGTATAAACACTACATGCTTTATATAAGGGACTTGAACATCTGTGAATGCTGGTATTCTGGGGGTCCTGGAGCCAGTCCCCTGCAGCTACTGAAGGACAACTGTCAATAGGGATCAACGGCAAAGGAGGGGCACGCAGGGGTCCATGAGGAAGATCTGTCACAAGCCGAGGAGTTTTGCAGTTTTGAAAATTCAACTCTACCTTTGGAGTTTGAACAGCAATAACAGAGGCATAGAAAACAAATGCCTACAAGCAGGGTAAACCCCTTACAGCACATCCACACGAGGGAGTATTCTGGAGCCATAAAAATGGATGGAGCTGGCGTGTACTGAGCATACTGATAAAGTGGGGAAGATGCGTGAGAGTGTGTGTAACTGGCTTCCACTTGGGAGAGAGTGAAGGTGCGTGCATTTGCACAAGGGTTTATGAGCAAGGCATGGATCTGTGCAAGGGTGGCTGAGAGAGCCTCTTACAGGTGGCTGATTCCCAGGAAAGAGCCAGAGGTCAGGTGACAGGGCAGGCTTGCAAAGAGCAGGCTCCTGGGGTTGGGCTCAGGGAAGAACTTGACCCAGACCTGGGCCTCCTCCAGTCCCACAGGAGACTCAGGATCCCCACACAGCCTGAACTGCGAAGCCACCTCACCGCCAAGACCCTGTGTGGTTGGGCACCACCTGCCCACCCCACTCCCATCCTCCTCAGCTGCCACCCTGGCCGTCTCCGCCCCTGTCCATCACCACCCTCCTTCCTCCTCCTGGATCACTGCCCCGCTCCCATCTCCCATGGTGGTTTTCAACACTCAAATATGGAGAATATTATCATATAACCCCACATTCCCCCTCCCAGGTTTGGAAATGCTTTACAGCTACGCTTGAGGGGGTGGTGGTTTTCAAGTGTTCACACAGACACAGTCCTGCGAGCGGCTAAGGAAGAGGGTGTGGGGTGGTGACATTGGAGGTGCCATCATAAAAGGGCACAGTATCTGCCTGGCTGTCTGTCTGTCTCTCTGTCCCTCTGTGTTCACTGATGGAACCCAGGACACACGGACAGGGTTCGTGGACAGACATCGAGTGGACAGACACCGAGTCCCCCTCCTCCCAATAACCAGCCCCGATGTGTCCACCATGCCAAGGAGCCCCTTCGCCCCATACTTCATTCACTGCTGGTATCTGAATGCAGTCTGGAGGCCAGAAAGGCCCAGCTAACCCACTCCCAGGTTCCTGACCCCTGGAACTAAAAGGTACAAGGAAGGACTACAGTGTTACAACTTCATGTGTGGGGTTGTCACCACACGGGGAGGGACAGCTGACAGAGGAGGCCCCTGCTGTCCCTTCCCAGCCCCAAAGAAATCACTGTCCTGGTATCTATTCTGTCCGTAAGTGTTTTCACTTTTATTACATGTTATTAATCCATTCGCAACACAGAGTATTATAGCCCATTCTCAGGTGGCCTATATCTGTAATCCCAGGGACTCGGGAGGCTGAGGCAGGAAGATGGCAAGTTCAAGTCCTGTCTGGGTAACTTAGTGAGCTCTGTTTCAAAATAAAATTTAAAAAATTCTGGGGTGTAGCTCAGTGGCAGAGCACTTACCTAGCATGCATGAGGCCCTGGATTTGACTCCCTAGTACAGCAAAACATAACCAAAAATACCAGAGCACCCATTTCCCAGCACATACCTATTACAATTATATCTGCGTCCTTTCTTGCTTGCTGCCTTCCACAGCGGAGCTGACATCCATGTGGGCTTAGGCAGGCGGCTGCGATTCCCTTCATGCTGAATGGCGTTCTGTTCATACCACTGCATAGTATCCAAGATCAGCATTTACAGGCATTTGGCCCCTTTGGGGTTTTGCTGTTTGTGCAATCCAGCCTCCTGTACTGGCTTCGCATGGCCCCTTCTCACTCTAATGTCACTCTGCTGGTGATGGGCCCTCTGAGGTCTCAAACCCGAGTGGCGCGGGTTCCGGGAACACTGGCAAGTGGAGGGCGCCTCTCCTTCCGGGCTGCCGGGCCCGGGGATGGCATGGGAGCTGGCCGCGTGGGCTCCCTGGCAACAGCATCCGGAAGGGCAGGGAGGGGCCCTGGGACTCTGGGACCCCACCGCTCTCCAGGTGACTTCTGAGCCTGTTGTCCCTCTCCCGTTAGTCTCCTCCTCCCTTGAATTTGTTCATTTTCCAAACTCAGTGCCAGGAACTGGACCTGTCTTTCATCTATTCATCAGATCCTCACTGAGGGCCTGTGAGGTGCCAGGCACCGCTCTGAAGACAACAACGCACAGAACAGACGCGATTCCTGGGCCCCGTGGACGGTGCGCTCTACCTGAGGGACACATGGGAAAAAGAATCGGTCAGGAGGAAAATCGAGCAGGGTAGAGATATTCGCCTTTGACAGGGTGACTGGGAGAAAACTTGCTGAGACGGTAACAGTTGAGGACAGGTTTGAAGGAAAGATTCCAGCAGAGGGAACAGCAAGTGCAAAGGCCCTGGGGTGAGAGCTGCCTGGTGTGACAGAGGCAGGTGCCGCTGCAGTAGAGTCTGATGGGAAGGGGGGGTAAGAAGAAAGCGGAGGGGCAGGCCCTGGAGGACCTGGGGGAAAGGGGCTGGCTTTCTTTCTGCCACCCGCCATGGCACTTAGTCACTGGGGTCTTGGGGCAGAGGATGGCACAATCAGGCTTGTGTTTTCTTCAGTGCTGGGCCGGGGCCTCAGGTGTGCTAGGCAGACCCTTGGTTGGTCCTGGGTGAACTTGAGCTTTGGGCCAGGCTGAAGAGAGGGAGCCGAGTGGAGCGGGATGGGCTGGCGTGGGGTGGAGCTGGGACAGGGCAGGTCTGAGGAGCTGTGCCAGCCTCGGGAATGTCAGGGGGTAGTGAGGGTGGCACCTGCACTGGGGACACACGTGAAGGCCGCCAGGGTCACTGGTGCCTGGAGACTGCAGGCGAGCATGTAGGCAAGGGAATGTCGCCAAGGGGAGGAGATGATGGTGCTGGCATTGTTTACAAGGACACAGGGAGCTACAAGGACACAGGGGGCCCAGGTAACTGAGATTTATTAAGTGGGTACTTAGGTTGCTCTCAGTGTGTTTAGTCATAGTTTGTTTAATCTTCGTAACTGTCCTGAGATGGTACTATCACTATGATCAGCACTTCCAAGAGACTGGGAAACTGAGGCATGGAGAGATTAAATTACTTGCTATGGTCACACAGCTGGTAAGAAGTGGACCCAGGCTGGGTATATGCCTGAATCCTAGTACTCTGGGGCGCTGAGTCAGGAGGATTGCAAATTCCAGCCCAGGCCAGACAACTAAGTAATGTAGCAAGACCCTGTTTAAAAATAAAAAACGTGCCTAAAGGGCTGGCTTTGTAACTAGTGAAAAGGCCTTGGGTTCGATCCCCCATACCTCCCCAAACAAACAAACAAAACCCCAAAACAAAACAAAGCAAACAACAAACACCAGTGGGCCCGGGCTTTGAATCATATACAGTTTAATTCCAGAATTCTTGTGCTTTATACCATCCCGTGTCGGTGCCATACAGGTGGGTGCCCACGGTGGCTGGGCAGGGAGGGTGAGGAGCAGAGATGGAAGGGAGAAGTAAAATAAAATCAATGTGTGGTAATAACGAACTGTGATTCGAGAAATGGGATGAATGCAGCTCTGCATCCAGTACGAGAAAGAGGGAGCCGTTAAGAAGAGGAGGAAGAGGAAGGGAAGAGGAGAGCAGAGAAGCAAGAGGTGGCAGAAGACGACAATGCAGCTCTTCCCCAGTGGGGTTGCCTGACACCGCCTCAGTGCTCCTGGCACTGCAGGAGACACCTTGTCCCACAAACCCGCTTCTGCTCAAGAACTCCTCCGCATTCATTGAAACCCAGCCTAAGCACCCCCTCCTGTGTGGAAGCGTTTCCCGCCTCCACTCCTTTGGGTTCCCACAGCCTTCTGCACTTCTCTTTTCTGGCTGCCCTCGATGGTCCCGCTGATGGCCAGGGAGCCCCTGAAGGCCAGGACTTTCGTCCTCAAGCTGAACCCAGAGCTGGCACACAGGCCTGTTCCACCAGCATTATGGCTCCAGGGTTACCATTACACACATGGGCGGGATGTCTGTGAGTGGGCAGAAGGAGACTGGAGGATGGACGGATGACCCATGAAAAGGTGACAAATGACAGCGAGGCGACTTTTTAAAAATAGATTTTTATTAAAATGTATCCAAAATTACACAAACTTACAGGCCATTACACAAATTTACAGACCACAATACATTGGGCCTTTTGCTTATGACAGTGAGCAATGTAAACAACCACATAGATGCAGCATTAAGTCACAACTACGTAAAGTTACTGTAGTACCTCATGTACGTGTCACTGTTTTAAGTTTGGGTTATTGGGTTCTTATTTTTAAGATATCATTGTTCCTCTGGATTCCCATTCCCCTCTCTCTGTGCCCTCCTCTTGTTCCCTTGGGCCCTTTGCCTATTGGCTTAGATCTGACCCTTTGTCTTTTTGTATTCACTGTTTACCCTTTTCTTTTGTTTGTATTTTGGAGAGGCTACTTGATGCTGAGAAAATGCTTTACACTGTATCACGGAATTCATTTGATACAAGGCTGATTCCTAGACACTTTTGTATAGCTACAGAAGTCACAGAAGAAGAGTCCTTGGGTGTTGCTCTTTCATCTGTGTGACCTTTGGCAAGGTACTTACACACTCCGTGCCTCAGTGTTGTCCTCCACCGGGTGATTGTGAAGGTGAGTGCCAAGCGCCTGGACGTCAGCATGCCTGCTACGTGTTAGCTGTGCCATCGATGTTTCTATGCTTTCTATTTTTGCAGTGATTTCCGACATACAGAAGGTCGGGGTTTCCTGCAGCCCCTTCACCTGGATTAGTTAAATTTCACTACTCTGGCTTTAGCTTCCTCTCTCTGCATACATTTTTTTTCTAAACGGTTGTAAATTGCAGAAATGATGTCTTTCTATCTCTAAATTAATCCACGTATGTTTTCTAAAAACAAGTATCTTCTCCTACAAAATTATAGTACACGTACCAAAGTCAGGACTTAATGCTGATATAGTACTCCTGTCTCCTATAGACCTGCTAATTTTTCTTTTCTTTCTTTTTTTTTTTTTTTTTTTTGAGACAGCATCTCACTATGTAGTTCAGGCTGGCCTTGAACTCAAACTTGCAGTGATCCTCCTGCCTCAGCCTCCCAAGTGCTGGGATTATGGGTGTGTGCCACCATGCCTGGCTCAGACCTGCTGACATTCTGCTAGTTGTGCCACCAATGTCCTTTATAGCAAAGAATTGAAAAAGTTTATCCGATCCAGGATATGGGTTGTAGTTAGTTTTTAATGTCTCTTCTGTGTCTTTCTCTGGAATATAGCAGCTCCTCAGTTTTTCTTTGGGTTTTATGACCTTGATGTTTTTTGAAGAGTATAGGCCAGTTGTTTTGTGGCTGTCCCTTGGTTTGGATTTTGCTGTCATTTCTTTAAGATTTGATTCACAGCAGCACTTTGGGTAAGGACATCACAGAAGTAATGCCATCCCCAACCAGGGTCCCGTTACTGCTGCGTTTACCTTGATCGCATGGTAAAGGTGGGTGTCTTCCCAGTTTCTCTACTGTGAAGTGACTACTTTCTTTGTAACTAATAAAAATAGTGTGGGAGATAAATTGAAGGTATCTATGAGGCATCATGAAAAAAAATACAGTGAATGTGTCTGCCAAGTGCCGCCCAACAGAAAGGCAAAGATCTTCAACATGAAAAGTGGCACATCACACCTTAGTACAGCGTGTGACAAGTTTCAACTTGTTCGGTGCCATCGGTTGGTTGCGAGCCAAGGTTGAGAAAAGGTGTGTTTTAAAGTGTAAAGGCACATAAGTCATGGATCACAAACAAAGCATCAATGTGAAATTTCATCAGTTTCGTTGGAGCTGTGTGTGATTGTGGAGCTTCAGATTCCAGCTTTTCAAGGGCTGTCATCACAGTGGAGGAAACGTGGGTCTACGTGGGTCTATGGTTTTGATTCTGAGGCCAAGATTCAGAGGTCTGGATGGAAAGCACCCAGCTCTCCTTCTGCAAAAAAAGCGTGTCCCCAAGACCCAACATCAAGGTGACATTGGTCATGCCTTTTGACCTTGACAGAATTGCACAGGCTTGGTGTGTACCCAGGAACGCTGTGGTGGACTCTGAATATCATAAGGGCTTATTGGAGTGTTTAAAAGTGATGCGTGTAAGAAAGTGGCCCAAGAAATGGGAAATTGGCTTCATTCTCCATCATGATAATGCTCCGTGTCACATATTGCTTCTGGAACAGCAATTTCCCTTAAATGAAAGCCTTACCACGTGTCCTCACCCACCTTATTGACCAGCTCGAGAACCAAGCAACTTCTGGCTCTTCCCCAAAGTCCAAATGACCACAAAAGGTAAATGTCTGGAATCAGTTCAGGACATTGAGGCAGCCATGACAGTATAACCAAACACACTCACTCATGAAACAGGACTTCCAAACTGCTTCAGAAAGTAGAAAGAACCATGGGAAAAGTGTGTTGAAGCAAGAGGGAGTATCTTGAGGGGGTTAATAGCAATGCATCTTTTACGGTAACATTTTAAAATATAAAGCTTTACTGTATTTTTTTTATCTTGTTTTTATACTTCCAGCCCACATACTTGCTAGCGGGATGAAACATTTTGCATTAGATGTAATTATTATTTGACCAAAGAAAACAAGAGCAGGGAGCAATAGTCCTTCAGGGGGACAGAAGGTCAGGCAAGTCTCCTTCCCTCCGCACCCCACACACCCGGACTTCTCCCAACCCTCCTGTAGCCTCACTGCCTTGTGTCCTTCAAGAAGTCTCCCATGCGTGGACAGCTAAAACACACACATATTCTCTTGTAGAGTTCTAAGTACACACAAGGTAGCTATATATACTAGCATTATTCTGTGTCTCACTTTATTTCACTCAACATTTTGAAGGCCATTTTCCATTTGTACCGAAAAGAGATCTTGTGCTGATTTTAGTAATTTAGGTTCACCTGAGACACAATCTCAGGATAGTGTATTCTCTGCATATTCAAAACCAAGGAAACCAAGGTTGAGGATGGGAACAGGACAGGTGCCCAAGGTCAGAGGCAAAACAGATCTGGAAAGCAGCCTGGAACGCTGCATGGGGAGCTGACAGGTCTGACCGCTGGGAACCCAGCTGGTGTGACATCGGTGTCTATCTTCATGGCAAGGGCTGGCGCCTTTCTGACAAAATGCCAGGCGGGGCTCTTGCCCCTGTTCTCACCCTGCCTTCTCTCTGTGGCCCCTCCCCCACCCAGGGGTCCCCTTCTTAGCTCTGGTTAGGGACTCCCCTCCAGCTCCCTGCTGGGCTGGGCCTTGGGAGCCCCACTGATCCTCTGACAGCCCAAGACAGATCGGCAGGAGTGTGTATTCAGGTGCAGTGCGAGCACATGGAGGCCAGATGAGGACGAGGTGGGGGTCAGGGGCCCGTTGGGGTGGGGGATCAAGGACCAAGGCGGGCGCGGACAGAGCAAACCACAGACACCTGCCTCCTCTCTCCGCCCCACTAGATTTGCTCCCGGGGGCTTCTGTTCTGCCTCCTTTCACAGGCACGGATGATGCAGAGGGACGGGGGTCAAGGCTTCCCCTGGGTCCTCTCTCTCTCCACGGTCTGGGAGGTCCACGGGTGCAGCAGAGAGAAGATGGAATCGGGGTGAGGGGGCCTTGTTCAGACCCTCTGGTGAGACTCAGGATGATGCCAACTCCTCTTGAACCTCAGTTTCCTTGGGGCGACAAGGAGGAAACTGGCTCCCCTGGCAGACAGCAGACGTCTCCAGGTCCCTCTGCTGGCCTCTTGCAGCCCCACTCTATGCTTCCTGTCTGGTAATGGAAGCCCCTGGCTGCCGGCCCTCAGCCCTGCCTGTCGGAAGTCCTTCCCCTCCTCCTTCCCCTCCTCCTCCTGTGCAGACATTGGCCTCGTGTGGTTTCCCTAGAGCGGCGTGGCACCCAGAACGCAGAGGTTGCCCTCAACGCCCCACGACACCCTGAAAGGCCTTAGATGGCACGCGCCTCTCAAAGGGCACCGAGCACTGTGCTGTGCTGGGGGTGAGGGGGGCAGGCTCAGAGGCCCAGAGGCCTGGAACAGGGTGGATGGGGCTGGGAGGAGGGGTGAGGAGCAGGCTTCCAGGACATGGACCGGGACCTGTTGTGGGGGTGCAGAGAGGAGACAGGGGGAATGGAGAGAGGAAGGGCTGGGTCTGGGTGCTGTAGACTCGGAGAAGGAGAAGGAGCTGGGGACGGACTCACAGAAGGGGATGGCGGCTCAGATGGGGAACAGAGTGTGGGGAGGGCCCTTTTTGAGGTGGGGGAGGCACACGGGGCCCCTGCAGCTCGGAGAGGAGGTGGGCAGGGGAGGACTCTTGGTAGCCCCGGGACAGAGGCCCTGGGAGCAGCCTGGCTGCCCCTTCCCGGCTGATGGACCCTGGCTAATTACTGTTAATGAGCCTCTGGGCTGCTTCCTGGGATTTGCATTCAGAGTAATAATCAGTCCCACCATGGATGGCAGCAGTGCCAGCCTTCCAGGGGTGGCTGTGAGCGAGCAGGGGTGACCTTGCTGGTGCTGTGCAGCTTTGCCTTCCCTGCAGATCCCGAATGGGTCTGGGGATCATCCTGACTATAGAGGGTTGAGGGGTCATCCCGACTGGTGGCAGGGCGTGGTGTCCTTTCCTATGCTGGTAATGGCTGGGGCCAAGGTCCTGGGAAAGGGACACGAGTATGGCCCTCATGGACCCCACTGGAGGTCCTCAGATAATGCGTCATACTGCCCGCTGCAGAGATGAGGGGATGGACCTTGGAGGGCGAGTGTGCTGTGCTAGCCTCATGTCCAGAGGGCTTTACTGAGTCTCCCAACACCATGTGGTGGCCTCTGGTATCAACTCTATTTTACAGATGGGGAAACTGAGGCACAGGGTAACCGCACAACAGGGATGGCTAAACTGGGATGCAAGCTCTCTGACCCATCTCTGCCTGGCCATGGGGGTTGATAGTCCCTCTCGGCCCCTCTCTGCAGGGATGCTGGTATGTTTGGTGTCCCCGGCAGGGTTGGGAGGTGAGACTTAAGTATAAATAAATAAACAGGGAGCAGATGGTGGGGGGGGAGGGGCAGGGCCAGGGCCTCCCACTTCTCCTTGGGAAAATGGCTCTAGGCCAGAGCAAATGGATTCCAGACCCAGGGCGGAGAGCCCCCTGCCCAGGCTGCTCCCTCCTGCACTCTGAGCCCCTGCCCAGCCTACGGAGCCGTGTTGGGTCTTGGGTTTTGCCCATCCCTCATTTCTCTCTCTTCTTCCCATGTGGCCTTGAACAAGTCATGTTACCCCTCTATTCCTCCATTTCCCAATCTGTCAAGTTAGTGGAAGAGTTTGAGCTCTGTCCAGAGTCTGTCCTGGGCAGCCTCTTCAAGGAAGCCTTCCCGGCTTGCTCCGGGCAGACTTTATTAGAGCAATAGCTTAGCATCTCTGGAAGAGTGCTGTGTCTTTCGTCATAGCAACCATTCACCAGCCCTGTGCTCCACATCACCCTCGAGGCTGATGCAGCTTTTCTGTGTAGCTCAGGCCCCCGCCCTGAGGGGCACGGTGTGAATAAACGCAGGGGTGGAGTACAAAGGACCTGGGGAGCTGTCCTGTTTCCGCATTGTGGAAACAGGGAGTTGGATAGACGATGACATCGGTGGACAACAGCAAATGATTAAATCCCAATAAACCCACAGCGAGAAAGTCACCCCTTGCAGCATCTCCCAGTCCTCACCGCCAGGGACACAGTCCGATAATGCCAGCCAGTAACAGGTAACCCCTAACCAGTGGCGCCCGCCCCACCCCCACTTGGAGAGGGCTGAGTTTGAACTCGGAGCTTCCGCAGACAACACCACCAGTTAGATTGGACCCAGGTTCGTATTGTTTTGTTTCCATTTTATTTGTTTCGGCTGGTCACCTTTTAATTGTGACAAGGGTTTCTCTGGTTTTGTGTTTGACCACAAAGGATGACCAGGGAACTTGAGGGTGATGGAAATGTTCTGGATTTTAACTGTAGCATGGCTGTGTTCGTTTGTCATGATACATTAACTGTAACACTTATGATTTTATTTGCATGTAAATTGTATCTTAAAGTTGATTTCAAAATGTATATATTTCTGTTTAAAAAGTCAGACTCTGGTTGAAGATACTAAGTAAGTAATAGCACAGATGCTGTGTGGGTGCAGCCAAAGTCCTCACGTTGACCATCACACTGGAAAGACTGGAGTCAGTGAATGGATAGATAGGAGACAGAATGAATGAATGAGCAGCTGCATGAGTATCTATCCCACATGTGGTATGGACCCATTCTAAACAGCCCCAGCATTTTGGGCAGTCTGGATCAGAGGTTGTTCTAGCTCACTCTGCCTAGCTGCTAAGACGGGGAACTCACCAACCTGTGACATAGTCCTTTCCATATCGAAACACTAGGTGTGCATGAAAGGCCTTCATTATATATCACATTGATCTTTCTGGA
>PVJO010005017.1:0-31093 GCA_004026905.1 Hystrix cristata | reverse complement strand
AGTTGATATTCAATACATATTTACTGAATTAAAATAGAAGGCCCTTCTAGCTCCAGTAGTCTGGGGCTTCCCAAAATGATGCTGATACACCTTCGAGAGACAGAATCAAGTGCAGTCACCAGAGTGGACTCCAGAGAGGGCCCGCCTGGGCCAACTCCTGGCTCCGCCTCCTCCCTGCTTTGACTGTGGGTGAGGGACCTCGCCTCTCTGAGCCTCACCTGCAAGGTGGAGGCAATAACTGCACCCACCTCCCCTCTGTGGCCCTCACTCTGGTCTCTGCCTACCCGATGCCCCAACCCTCTATTGCCGGACAGGGCGGGGAGGCTGTGGGACAGGCCCTCCCCACTTCCTTCATCCTCTACACCCTCCCTCTGCTGGGGCCCTTCCAGCCAGTGACCTGCTGCTGAGCCCGGTGTCCTCATCTGGGAAGGGGACTTCTGTGTTTGCCTTTATTTACAGACAGGGAAACTGAGGCTCAGAGAGGTGAATTTGTCCCCATTCCTCCCATCCAAGTCAGCCACGAGGGCCACTGAATGAGTGGAATAAAGCCTTTAATGAAGCACCGAGCAGTATTCTGCACATCATAGGTGCTCAATAAATGGTGGCTATCGTTGGGAGCCGTGAACTTACTTACCAAGGTCTTATATTTGACAAGTAGTACAAATTCAAACCCAAGTGTCCATCTAGAGCGACAGTCCCACAACCAGAGGAATCCCATGGCCGCGACAGCTTCCCAGCGCGGGGCTGGCTGCGGGGGACGAGGTGACGGGCTGCAGGCTGCAGGCTCGTGGACCGGACAGGTAGGCCGGCCTGGCGGCCTGGAAGACATTACACGGCTGTCGGCCGGCGGCGCGGCGGGTTCCGGAGGGGTCCCGGCGGCGGGCGCCCGGAGGGGACGGCCCTCCACAAAGCGCGCTTTGTTCTGCGCGGCCCGGAGCTGGAACCAATGGATTGGCGGCAGCTAGGGTCATCTGTCAGGCAGCGCGGGGGTCAGGCCGGGGAAGGGGCCGGGGGCAGGAGCCGGCGGGGCTCTGCGGGGGTTGCCGCGCAGCTTCCGGCCTCAGTTTACCCGGCTGTGCAAAGGGGAAGATCATGTCTGTCCCGTCCGCCTCTCGGGACTACTGTGAGACTTCACCAGGGAAGCTGTGCTGCAGCTAACGATGCCGCGCAGAATGAAGACGCCTCCGTAAGAGCGTCCTGACAGGGCCGCTGGGCGGAGCAGGGAGCCCGCGCGCTCAAGGCACATGGTGCGGGTCTGGGGCCGGGTACTCTTACAGCACCCTTGCACCCCCGCGCACTCACCCCCAGCGGGGTCCTTGCCGTGACCTGGATGCCAGGCGGGGCCCTCTCTGAGCATGTGATACAGGCCCCGGAGGAGGAGCCTGCTACACAGGGAGCCCAGGAAATTGCCCAAAATATACGTGTGTTTCTGGGGAAAGGACTCGCAGCTTTTTTTGGTTCTCAGCCACCTTCACAACCCGAGAGAGGTTAAGGAGCGATGTCGAGCGCAGTGGCGGAGGGTGCCCCCGGTCTCCTGTGGGGTCTGGAGAGCAACCTGGAGTCCTGGGGCGGGGGTGCTGGGGTGCTGGGGTGGTGGGGTGGTGGGGCAGTGGTGGTGGCTGTCCCGGCAGAGTGGAATTGTGGACGCTGCAAACCCCAGAGCCACTGACAGGAGCTGGCTAGGACATGGCTACCATCCTGCCGGGGACACCACACGGTGAGGGAGAAGAAGGCCCGATGACAGTGAAATTTATTCATTCAACAGCTATTTGTGCAATTGTTACTATGTATCAGGCACAGTGCTCAGCCCGGGTGCAGTGACAAGCTAGACAGCCCTCCTCCTGCCCGTGACTTACATTCTAGTGGGCGAGACAGATGCAGACACAGACAGTAATTTGGGAGAGTGAAAAGTGCCATGAAGAAAAGAAAACCAAGGAACGGGACTGACAAAATGAGGCGAAGGCCCCTGAAGAAGTTCCTTTCAGTAGAGACCAGAATTCGGGGATGTGAGAGGAGCACTGTGCAGTGGGGCAGAAGAGCACTCTGCAAAGCGACATAAAGAAGAGAAGTATTTTGCTGGGTGTGGTGGGGTATGCCTGTAATCCCAGCGCTCTGGGAGGCTGAGGCAGGAGAATTCCAAGTTTGAGCTCAACCTGGGCGACTTGGTGATTTAGTGAGAGGGACCCTGTGTCAAAAAAAAAAAAAAAAAGAGGAGAAGAGAAAGAAAAAGGCTGGAGATGTAGCTCAGTGTATAGGTCTCAGGTTCATTCCCAAGCCAAACTAACAAACGAAAAAACAAAGCGTTATTCATACACACTACCACAAAGTCAGATTGATGTCTGGAAGGGTTTACGCCAAATTCATGAAGGTAATTGTCCTTCAAAAGGGGCAAAAGAACAACCAGGACCAGGACCCATGATGGGCTTCAGCTTGCCTCTAGTATTTTAATTTTAAATATTTATTTAACGTTTTAATATCTCAGTATTTAATCTTAATGTGACTAAATATATGCATGAATAATTAAGAAATTAAACACAAATTCGAGTCTACCACGGCAGAGGGTGTTGGTTCAGGCAGCAAGGGGCGGACCCGCGTCCTGGGGACGGGGTCTTTTTGGGGAGGCGACTCACAGGATCCTGGGAGACCCGCGGGGCACACGGTCCAGCCTGGAGCTCTGAGTAGGTGCCTTCTCTGCAGAGGTGCCCATCACACTCTGTGTAGACAGGGAGACAGGCCTAGAGAGGCCATTATGCGCGCAAGTCCGCAGAACAAGAGCGGACGGGACAAACGGAAGCTGACACTTGACTGCCAGCGGGTCTCCTCAGGACTGAACCCCGGCTTCTCTGGGCAAGCTCTGGTCTGCCCTCCTCTAGGGCGGCCTTTCTATCCACCTCTTTCCCGCAGCAGTCTGCAGCTTGGCGGCTCAGCCCCACGGGCAGGAAGGCAGCGCCACCTGCTGGTGGAACAGGAAAACGCAGCCCAGCCTCCTGCAGGTCACCCTTCAAAGACCAGCTCTTCTTCCCTGATGATCGTGCCACTGCCCTGTCTTTTGGGGGCGCTCTCTCAGGGCCTGCCTTTTGGGTCTTGTCTGCAAGGAGGAAAAGCCCTTTCATCAGGACCGACCAACCTCACTTATCCCAGGCCAGCGGGCGCAGGTGCGGGAGGGCTCACTCACGTGACAGTAGCACCTCTCCTCAGGAGTTCGCGGAGTCCTCTTCTTCCCTGACCCTCCCTACGAACCTCCGGGCAGACAGTCTGCTTGACAGCTTGAACAAGTCCTCCGGGGAAGGGAAAGCCCTGCTCAATGTCATTGCAAGTGCGCACACAGGCTGGCCCCAGAGCACAGATCTCCTGTACTGGCCCCGGGGGGATGGGAGTGTGAGGAGGAGACACCACAGCGTCACATTTGAAAATAACTGATGCATCTAAATAACCAGTACCAGGGCTGGGGATTTAGTTCAGTGGTTAGAGTGCTTACCTAGCAAGTGCAAAGCCCCGAGTTCGATCCCCAGCACCAAAATACAAACAAACCCTCAACAGCTCTGTTGGCATAACCTGAGAGCTTGTCAGAAACACATTCCCAGGCCCTGTCCAGCCCTGCTGAGTTGGAGTCCGAGGGTGGAGCCCAGCAAAGCACCCAGAGAACCCAAACCACCAGTCTAAAGCAGCTGCACCCAGCCTTTTTGTATTAAATAAGCTTTTATTTTGGAATGACTTTAGAGTCACAGAAAATTTGCAGAGATAGTACAAAGAGTTCCCATCCACTGTCCACCTGGCCCCGCCCTTCACCCCCCAGCAGCTTACACATCACCTTAGGTTGCCATAATACACTGGTCAAAACCAACAGTCCCAACACTGGTACAAAATCATTAACTAAAATCCAGACCATGTCAGATTTCCAGTTGTCCTGCTAATGACTCCCCACCGCCCTGGCTTTCTCCTCCAAGAGCCAGTGCAAGCTACCACTTTGCATTTAGGACACTGCACTGTATCCCTTTTCAGTTCTATTGCTGATGGTTGGAAATGCTCTTGTCCTTGCTCTTGAGCCCAGAAAGCCAAGGCTTGAGAATGCTGAGAGGCTGAGTTCCCAGGGGCAGTGATGCCAAGGCCCACTTCATTCTGTACCCTCCCTAAGACTTTTCATTTCCGGAAGCCCCTCTGGAATGTCCCCTGCCACTCCCTCACACCCACATGGACAATGCCCTTACTGGGGTGGATCCAGCCCCACCCATCTCATCCTCCCTAGATCCAGGGTCCGTGTCTGTCGCCTGAACTGGGCAGGGTGAGGCAGGGTGTGAGGGTGTGGGTGTGTGTAAAATGCTGCGCTCTGTCCACCCAGACTTATTCTTGAAGGGTGGCCCCAAGTTCTCTGCGGTTCCTCCTGTCTAGAGGAGCAACCTGTTTTCCATCCCTTGAATCTGGGTGAAGTCCTGCAATCTGCCCTGACCAGAAGAATTTATAAGTGAGACTGTCCTGGTCCCTAGCCTAGAGTTTCTGCCCCTCCCCTCTCTTGGAACCTTGAGGCCACCAAGTAAACAAACCTGTACCAGCTTAGAAGAGGCGCCACATGGCTGTCACCCGCCAGACAAGCACACAAGGCTACCCTAACCCATCCAGTCCCAGCTGAGGTGACGGCTGTCTGTGGTCCTAGGTGCCAACCCAGAAATTGTGGGCAGGGCAGTGACTGCTAAGTCTGGGGAGTTTTGTTGCACGGCAAAGCTGATACACAGCTATCTTCCTGCCTGGTCAGGGCAGTTTATTCTGAGAGGCAGAGTGCCAGTCCCAGGAGCTGGAACACGACTGGTGCGCTCAGCCATGACCATTGTGTTCCCTGCTGTTAGCTTGCTTCAAAGCTGGGTCAACGGTAGCTGGCTAGGGCAGGGACAGAGGAGTAGGACAGACTGTACTTTCTGATGGAAGTTGACGGGTCCAGCGGACTTGGTGCTTCCTCTTCTCTCACTCCTTTCTTCCTTGAACACAGACATGATTCCTGGAGATACTGCAGCCATCTCGTGACCATGAAGTAACAAGCAGTGAGGGCAAAAGGATCTCAAAATGTAAATGCTATCTTTGCTGAGTTATTGAAGCAATACCATTTTAGCTATTTGTTTCCAGAATTCAGCCTATCTTTGTTCAAGGCCCTATCACTTAGGCCTACCTTTACTTGCAGCTGAGAACACTCCATATAACAGGATACCAAAAAGACAACACAGAAAGCAGGTCCTTGTCCTCGGGAGTTCCCAGATCCATCACCTTGCTCAGGGATGAGGTCCCAATCCTACTCTCACAGAGGCAGGAACAGGTGCTCCCACACTGGTTAGCACGAGTACCAGGCCTGGTAGTCAGTTAAGGGGTGCCGAGAGTCAGACTCCCACCCCCATGTGCAAAGAGGGGTGCTCCTGCTGGCCCTGCTGTGTGGCCCACCTGCCAGGGGCCAGGCATCTCTTTCTGGGGGTGGCAGCGGCAGGCACCAAGGAAGCCGCTACTGCAAGTCCGGTGTGGATGCGCCCAGGTACACGCGGAGGTCTGAGAGTGTGGACTGCACGAGCTTGGCGGGGATGGTCTCTCGCTGCAGCTGCTGGTAGGCTGCATAGCGGTGGCAGCCCCCGAAGGAATAGAAGTAGTCACCACCCTGGGCCCCTTTGATCCAGAGGACGTCGATGGGTGGCACGCTGTCTGGGTCCTCCTGGAGAGAGGGAGGGGACACAGGGTGAGAGGGCACAGCACTGCACTTGTGTCTACAGCAGGCTTTGTCACACACGTGGGGCTCCGACAGGGCACTCGAACCAGAGTGAGCAGGACAGTGTTAAATGTCCAGGAATCCTGAGGGCTGGCTGACGTTACTTTGGCTGCCCGAATCTCAGGCTGAGAGAGATTTACACCAGGGCAAGGGGCAGATACCACACGTGAGGACCTTTTCTGCTCCAGAGCCGGGCCGTGAAACAAACATCCACATGCCACCTGCCCTGTCCCAGCCGCTGCCATCATGGGCTGTGGCCAAGAGGGTGGATGGGATGAGGAAGTAAATGTCCGAGTCACAAGTGCAATGACAGTAATCCAGGTGACATGATGGGGGTGGGGTCCAAAAGGCTTCTCTGAGGTGACAAGGAAGCAGAGATCCACTTGGAGAGCTAGAGATGTGGTGCAGATTTACAGCCTGGCTGCCTGGCTTCAAATCTCACTCTGCCACTCACCAGCTACATGACCTTGTGCAGTTAACCTCTGTGCCTCAGTTATCCCACCTATCAAATGGGGATGAAGACTACAGACCCAGGATGTAGAGGTGCTGGGATAAGTGAATTCATACATGCAAGGTGCTTCCAGCCATGCTTGGTACAGGGAATGTGCTCAGTAATGTTTGCTTGTATTACCCAAGAGACGAGCATTTGGGTAGAGGGAACTGCCAGTGGAAAGGCCCTGGGGTGAGAACAGCCCACTGTGCTGAGGCACAGGGAGGAAGCTGGTGAGACAAGCAGACTTGGGGGTGGAGGAGTAGAAGAAGTCAGAAAGGTTGGCAGGAGCTGGGTGCAGCAGGTTTGTTTCTTGGAGAGGGGTCTGCCCTGGAGTGTTCAGGCAGAGCAGCTGGGACAGTTCAATGCCATTCTGGAAATGCACACAGGAGAGCAGCTTTCAGGGTGGACAAGGGCACGAGCTAGGCCTCCGCGGTTCTTCAGTAGATGTGGATCTGCATGCTGGTGTGGCTGGGACAGGGAGAGGCACACGGGTTTGGGACATGTTTAGGAGGCAGATCAGAGGGCATGAGAAAGAGGCAAATCTAAAGTGACTTCCTGGTAGGGCCCAAGCAGCCAGGTGGAGGAGGGCCATCCTCTAAGTAGGGAAAGGCTGGGCATGCTGGGGAAACCCCAATAAGTGTGACATGCCGCGAAGGCTTCCTGCTACTGGCCTAGGTTCTCGGGGAAGCTGCTCTGATAAGCTCATTGGCCAGATGTTGCACAGCTGGTTATTTGGCATAAGGCCCAGGGGTCACCAGCCAGGGCTCTGGGACCTAGCAAACCAGGGGAGGGGGTGCTGCACAGCCAGCCTCAGCCTCTCTGAACACTGCTGTTCATCCACCAAATGGGAAGGGGAGTCAGCGAGCCGGAAGGCCTTGTGTGGGCCTGGGGTGAGGGGCAGGGTGGGGGGGTAGTAACACTCCCCAAAGATGTCTACATCCTAATCCATAGAGGCTGTGACTATGTCACCTTACACAGCTGAAAGAGCTTTCCAGATGGATCTTGAGACAGGTAGATGGGCTGAGTATTATCATCAGGACCCTTAAAAGTGGAACAGAGGGGCTGGGGATTTAGCTCGGGGATTAGAGTGCTTGCCTTGCAAGCACAAGGCCCTGAGTTCGAACCTCGGCACCAAAAAAAAAAAAAAAAAGTGGAACAGGGAGGTGGAAAAGGTCAGACTGACGTGAGCTGAGAAGGGCTCAAGCTACTGCTGTTGCTCTAAACACTTGGAAGAGGCCAGGAGCTGGGGGGAGGGGTGTTGGATGCTGGGAAAAGCCAGGAAAGTCCCTTAGGACCTCTATAAAACAGTGCAGCCTCGCTGACCCCCCCCTTAGTCCAGTAAGACCTGCTTTGGACTTCTGCTCCACAAACCATAAAATAATACATTTGTGCTGTCTGAAGCCATGAAGTGGATTTATTTATTTATTTTTGGAGATAGATAGGGCCTCAATATTTAGTTGGGGCTGGCCTGGAACTCATGGTGATTCTTCTGACTCAGCCTCCCAAGTGCTGGGATCACAGGTGTGCACAACCATGCCCAGCTAGAAATTGTGAAATTTGTAGCATGGAAAGGAGCCCAGGTGGTAAATTGCCAAAGGCAGATCCAGTCCTTGCCTCACAGAGCCTATGGTTCCAACTCGGGAGACAGGTGACTACAAAGGCCATCAGAACCCAGTGGGGTGATGGCTATGCTATTGCGTACACCAGGAGGCCCCTCATCTGCTAGGGTGGGCAGGGAAGAGGCTGACACTCAGATGGGAAGACCAAGTGGGAGTTAGGCACAACAGAGAGGCAGCTGGCTTCCTGAATGGGGGCGGAGGAGTCTGAAAGGCCCAGCAGAGAGAGCAGGCAGGGCTGGATGGGCCTCCCACAGAAAGTAGCAGCAAGATGACACGGTCCCTGCTCACATGATGTTCACTCAACGAAGATAGACACTGAAGTGATGAAACTCGCAAATAAATGTATGGAGGCCATAGTGCTATCCAGAAAAACACCTGGGCAGAGGGGAGCTAGAGGCCAGACTCCATCCACAAACGGGGCAGGCCTGTGGCTACCTGAGGAGGTGGCTCCAGGAAATGGGGACAGTGGTGCAAACTCTGGGAATGAGAGACATCCTGGCTGGCTGCACACGTGCTTGGTGGAGCTTAGGAGTCTCACACTTGCAACTTCCAGAGGTCTGGGAGAAGGGGACAGCAACTACGTAGGCCTAAGGTGACACACATGGTCCTGTGTCCCTCGCCCTCAGTTCCTGGCAGGGCCACTTGGCCATTCTCGAGCACCCTCTCTCTGTGACCGGCTGACCCTTGTTTTCTCCCACTTCCGGTTCAGACCAGGCCCTCCCGGCAGACACGACACACTTAGGGCCCCTGACTGTCACAGCTGCAGTGGACCACACAGCTTACCCACGGATGGTGCGGTGGCCACACTGCTGGCCACTGGGGTCAGGCCGGCTGCGTGAGTTTCGCCGCCTGACCTTGAACAGCCTGTGAAAATCTTCCTGTGCCTGGACTTCTCGTCTGTAAAAGAGGGGCAGATCTACCTCCTCGGGTGGCACAAGAAGCTAAGGGACTTAAACAGCTCGCGGGTCACTGTAGTTTAGCGACCCTTAATTCCGTAGCCCTATTCCCTCCTTGTTCAAGAGGGCCCAGAGAGGCCCGACACTCGCTCAAGGTCACACAGCCCACACGCCGAGCTCCCGCAGCGCCCGGAACCGTCCCGTCCAGCGTCCCGCGCGCCCCCTCCCCCGAACCCCGCCTCCGGCCGGCGGCTCCCCGGGCCTCACCCGGATCGCGTCCACCAGGCTCTCCACCTTGGCCGGGTCCAGCACGGACGGCAGCGGTCGGATGAGCACGCTCAGCGGCACGTTGTGCACGGCGGCGATACAGCCCGAGTGGATGCTTCCGCCCTGCGCGCCGCCGCTCGCCCCGGGCCCCTCCGGCGCCCCTCTGCCCGCGCCCGCCCTGCCCAGCGCTCCGCCCGCGCGTAGCCCCATCGCGCTGCCTCCGTCGCCTTCGCCGCCGCCGCCGCCGCAGGCCGCCTCGGCGGCTTTACTCCGCCGGGCCGTACCATTCCGCACGGCCGCCGGGGGCGCAGGCCGCGCGCGCCTCCCCGCCGCCGTGGTGCTGCCCGGGCCGCGGGGTCCGCTGGGGGGCGCCCCGCCGTGCAGCCTCTCCCGTCCGCGCCCGCCGAGTGGACGCGCCCGGCCGCTGACTCAGGGTGAGTGCGCAGGTCGCGGGGCGGGAAGGCGCGCGCGACGCACGGCGCGGTGACTCAGGCCGGGACCGGCGGGGGCGGGGCGGCCGGGCCTCCGGAACCGGGATGAGTCGGCGAAACCCGCGGTGCTGGCGGGTCCGAGTTTAGGGGGAACAGCGCCGACAGCAGTAACAGGAGCGGACTGCGGACTGCGCAGGCACCTCCGACCAACGCTGCGAGGCAGGCAGGGTTATTGGTCCTATTTTACAGACGAGGAGAAAAAAAAAGAAAAAAATACAGACGAGGAAACTGAGGCACAGAGTTTGCAGGAATTAACGCAATATCATGGAGCTAGGAAGTGGCCGAACCTGGCTCCCAGTCCAGTCTGGCTCGGGAATCCAGCTCTACCCCCGCCGCCGCTGGCTTCCTCCCTTCAGCACCAGTGCCTGTGTCACACCGTGTGACAGGGCGTGTCATACCGTGTGACAGGTGTGGCACTGCCCTGAAGTCCCACGGCAGCTTCGCTGCGCCCCTGGGAAGCAGGTTCGGTTCCTGAAGCCCGTGCCCAGGGCAGGTCAGCTGAAGGTGAAAGTCTGGCCCTCGCAGTGCAGAGCTCCGGGGCCGCTTAACCACCACAGCCAGGCAGGAAGCGGACAGTTGCGGAGCCCGTTAGCACAGGCCACTCTGGTTTGGGTTCTCCTCCTCTCCTTACCGGGTCAGCCTGGGATGCCAGAGGCGGCTGGGGTGGGGTGGGCTCAGGGCGGGGGGCCCACACTCTGGGCGCCCCTATCTGTGAGATGATGACTGCCTGTGTCTCAGAGTGTCCCGGCGAACTGAGGGACACAGGTTAGGATGCTGAGGCCATTGGGAGTTTGGCCTTGATCTTTCCCTTTCCGCAGTTCCCAAGCATAATCCCTGTTAGCACCTAAATTACACTTTGTTTCAGAAAGGGGGCTGACCCCACACCTCAGTCCTGGGATTACTGAGTTAGAGGATTTCATTGAGAGGGAAGCTGTCCCTTCCGGAACCACTTCCACCACACAGGAAGTGAGGCAGGCAGGACCACAGTTCTGGAGTGGAAAAAGGAAACGTGACCTGACTCATCGGGCTGCTCCGTGAGGTCCTGCGCCGATGTCACGCTCTGTGTTAGGATGCCTGTGGCACAGCTCCGATGATCAGAGGAAGGCGTAGCCAAGGTTAGTAAAGAGGCCGTGGGACAGAGGCCCTTGAAGACCCAGGATCTGCCCATCTTTTACTGGTATGGTCAGGCTTGCCCCTCATGGAGCCAGTGTGGCTGCTATCACTGGCTACATGACAACATAACAGAACACATCACTACGTAACATCACTACGTCACATCACTACATAACAACATTCAGAAGTGGAAGTTAGGACTACCCTTTTTGCTTCTTTAAGAGTGAAAAAACCTTTCCTTAGTTGCCCCAACCCTTGCCCCTCCAGAAGCAAGAATTCTGTCACATCTATACCTAAACCAATCCCTGGCAAGAGGAGTAGAATTACCACAGTCAGCTTAGTTTGATTGGTGCTGACTTGTGGACTCACAAGGGTTTTCCTCCTGAAGTGCATGGGCCTGAGCTCTGAACAGGCCCAGGTGCTCGCAGCAACCTAGTTCTCCTGTGAGAGCCTCACTTTCCCAATGAGGACCATGTGGTTGCTGGGCCACCCTGGTCCCTGACCAGGCCCAACAGCAGTCCCATTGTGTTGGTCCATCTGTCCCCAAAGCAGTGAGACCCAGATGTGAGCCCGGTAGGAACAAGGGGAGCTGCCTCCTCTGGGCCTGTTTGCTTCCTACACCTGGAGCCAGAAGCCGCAGCAACTCTGCGGTCTCCCTGAGGGTGCCTTCTCCCTGAGGGTGCTTTCCTTCCAGCCTGGATTCTCAGAAGCCGACCCCGAGGCAGGAACTTGGTGCAGGTAGCTACAGGGATGTTTTAGTTGTTTCTGCTGCAGATGAAATCACTCCAGAGTGAGCGGCACAAAACGGTCATTTTAGTGTGATCGCAGGCTCTGGGGGTCAGTAAATTAGGTGTCGCAAAGGGGTGCTGGTCTCTTCTTTCCAGTGTGCGGGCTGCCCACTGTGAGGGTAACTTCCTGCCTGGGGCTGGGCTCATCTGCGAGAGTCTTCACACATCAGGCGGGTCCCCTGCCTGCCCCCTGGAGCCTTGCTTTGGGCCAGCAGCCAGGCCAGGGGCACACAGCCTCTCCCAGGGCAGGGGTTCCTCGCAGTGGCCGCTGGCGTCTAAGAACAGGTGTCTCAAGAGGACCTGGTAGAACTTCTTGGTCTCTTCCCAACCAGGCTTGGGGGTTATACAGCATCTTTTCTGTAACATCCTGTTGTTGGGAGCTGTCACAGCCCTCCTAGGCACAAGGGAAGGGGACATACAGTAGGTGCTATCTCCTGATGGGAGGGGCAGCAAGATTCTAAGCTTGTGGGGTGGGAGATACTGTGGTGGCCGTTTTTGGAAGACATATCTACTGCAGGAGGTGACCCTGGGAAATGCTGGGGAGGGGAAAAATGCCACTAGGACCTGATGATGAGGTTAACTTGGTGGGCAGCTTGGGCTCATTCCTGAGGGGGCTGCTCTGGAGAACCATCATGTGTCTCCATTGTTCCTCTGAGGGACAGGGCCTGGGTGTTTATTCACTGACTCCTGCCCCTCACTGGTTGAGAGGGCCTGAGGATGAGTCTCGGGCATTTCTGGGCTGCTCTGCATGCAACCTGTCTGCTCGTGGTCACCAGGGTGTAGCCGGGGGATTAAGAGCAGGACATCAGTGCATTCATTTTCTGTCCAGACCAGCAGGGTCCATGTGTGTTGTTTGCACCCAAAGGCCCTGGCTTGCTGTTGTCCCATCTGCTCCCAGGGCCCCTGCTCCTCACTCAGCAGCTTGGCCTAGAGGTGGTGTGCACCTTCTCTATTCATTTTCAATGGAGAATATGGGCTGCAGGCGACTGGCCTGAATGTGGGGGAAGACAGAAGGATTTTGGTGCCCCCAAAAGTAACATCCCATCATACGCCACCCTCCCCTAAACTAGGGATGTCCATTTCTACAGCTTGCATCCCAGGATTCTGCCATGCTGCTTGGTCCTCTTGTGCCTGGGAACCTGGGACCCTCACGGCTTGGTCCTCCGTTCTTTATGCTGTTGATGAAAGAATTCAGTCAAGACGCATAGGCCGTGCAGAAGTATAGGTAGCATTTGTTATAAAGTAGGTGGTCCTGGAATTACTGAGTTGGAGAGTAACATCTTCAAGTGAGAAAGCGGGTGGTGCCACAAAGGCATCCTTACTAAGTGTGAGTTTGGATCCCTTTTTATGTATTCGAAGTTAGTTTTGGGTTCAGGGGACTATGGTGATTGTGACGCTTATCAGCATTTCACTTAGAGGTTACCCAGGAATTGCCGAATGTCTTCCCGTCCTCATTAGACGGTCAGTGTTTCCTCAGGGGCTCTCATCAGGTAAGAAACTTACACAAGATAAACTCTTAATCTAACCCAGGTCCCAGCCCAAGGCAGGCTGGTCTTTAGAGAACATTCCCTTCCCTGATATCATCGGGCTGTAGGCCGTGGCAGCCGGGGTGCTGTGTGCCTTGTTCTGGAGCTAGACGGCCAGGCGGCCTGGAATGTGCACAATGTGTGGCCCTAAGATGTCCCTGCGCTCTGAGGGATCGCTTTGGGTCTGAGACCTAACAAATGATTATAAACTTATTATACATTGATGTCTTTGTTTCTTTGGTTAACTGGCAATGCATGGTACTTCGGGTCCCCTGCCCCTCTGTCCCTCAGGCCTGCTAGTATTGAACCACCTGCCTCTGTCTTCCTGTTTTCCTCTCCATTTCTTCTCATTCCCCTCTGTGGACCCCTAAGCTCCTGTTTTTAATTCACGCAGAAAGTTTGTCTCTTTCTTTTGCATCTTCATTGCTTGCTGAGTCATCATCTCCTTGGGTCTTGAGGTAGCTTTGCACCTCTGCTTCTCCTCATAGGCACAAAATGACTGCCAGTGCCAGCTAGGACAGCCTCCTTCTTTGTTCACATCTGGGAGAAGGAGAGAGAATCTGTACCTTGCAATGATGACATTAAAGTCTTTCTCTACTCAGTCTGATCGGGCTGGCTTGAGTCATAATGGGATGTGGATGACTAATGTTCTCCAGGGATGTGCCGTGTGCTCCCCTGAGCAAAGGTGAGTGCTGGTGCCGCCCTTCACTGCGATGACTGATTGGCCAAGAGGGGACTGACCAGCCACGTTCCTGGGCTGTGCCTCCTCCAGGCCACCTGGATATGGGTTAAGCGATGGCAGATACTGAGCTCCTGTGTGGTTTGCTGATGAGGGCAGGAGGCAGCAGAGACCTGGCTGTTGGTGTCCCTCCCTGGGCCACTTGGTTTTCCACCATGGTGGTGCTGGAAAGCTTGTGTGAGCTCAGACTCCCAGCTCGACCAGCTCCCAGCTGGGCTCCCTGTGTCTTGTCACACGTCCCTGCGGGAGCCCTGTCCACACTCAGGCTCATGCATATTCACCCCTGGGACAGGAGCTGGTTGCTGCATCCCTGTCTTTCGTCAGAAGAGGGCAATTTGGAGAGCTGCTCTAGAGCACTTGGTGGTTCTGGAGCCTTTTCAGAGACTGCAGTAGCCAGCACATTGCCACAGCGGTGTCTGCACTAATGTACTCCTGTCCCATTCTTCTTGCTCCCTCGATTACTGGGGTCACACCCCCCCACACACAAACAACCCACACCCAAGTCTCTGACTTTGCTCAGACAAGGGGAAATGGAACCCTGGGTCATATCTTGTTATGGTTTGGATCTAAAATGTCCCCTGAAAGTCTCTTGCACTCATAGATGGTGCTTTTGGGGGATGTCGGGTCATGAGGGTGCCAGCCCTCATCAGTGGGTCAAGCCATTGATGGATTTATAGCTGAATGGGCAGTTAGGATGTGGGCCCCTGGTGGAGGAAGTGGGTCACCAGGGGCGTGCTTTTGAGGGGTGGCCTGTCTCCAGCTCCCTCCTCTCTCACTGGCTCATTCTCAGCCTCTCTGCTCCATGGGTTGAGCAGCTTTCCTCCACCATGCCCTTCCACCATGGAGACAGCAGACCATTGACTGAAGCCCCTGAAGCCATGAGCCAAAAAAGCTTTCTTCTTGAGAACTTTTTTGGAGGTTTTAGCAGCAGAGTGCAGCTACTCATATACCCTTGACTGAGGAAATGGTCTTCCTCTATGGGGGGTGGTCATCCTCTTTGATCAAGCATGTGGCTTTTGGAGGGACACATATGGTGAGGGAGGATAGGAATACCTGCTTAGCCGCCCAGATCAGCTGAATCACCCTGGTGATTAATGGGATTACAGATGTCACAGCCAGATTGCCCTCACATCTGGGCTTTCTTCTTTAAGCTGTGTATGTCGAGTATTTCATTCCAGGAATGGGAAGCTGACTAATACAGCTACATTTCTGCACCTCATCTATGTTTAAATTACATGCACATGTGATGCATGATCTCAGGCCAGCCACCTGTTTGTGCCTCTGTTTCCTAATCTGCAAAATGGCATAACAGTGTCATCTAATTTTAGGGTTATTGGGAGAATGGAAAGAGATGATGTTGCAAGGTAAAGTCTTAGAACAGGGTAACACCTTGTAATTGCTCTATAAGTATTTGCTGCTGGATTACATTTTAAGTCAATAATGGAGCTTGATGGCCTGTCCACATCTGCACTTCCAGACTAGTCTTGATGTATTAGCTCAGACTCTTCTTTGTTGGTACCAGAAAGCCCAAGTGAATCAGCTTAATGAAACTGGGGGTGCTCTGCCACTCTTCTAACTGTGAGCCTCAAGGACAAGTGGATCGAGAGATTTCTTCCTGAGACCTTCACTCAGCAGAGAGATTATATCCACATCGGCAGGGATGGTGTTCCGCTTCTTGGAAGAGACCTGACGGGCGAAGCCGGATGCGCCCTCCAGTGTCCAGGAAGTCTACTAGCTGCTCTGTGGTCACCAGGGGTACCAGCCTTTTTTGTCTTTCTGCTTCATCATCTTAAAGCAGGGTTTTTATTCTCTAGGTCACCTCCTGGCTCAAGACCGCTGCTGAAATGCCAGCCATCTTGTCCAAGCCTGGAAGGAGGCAGAAATATGGAAAGGCAAAAGGATGGGCCCTTTTCCTTTTCCTTTTTTTTTCTGGATACTGTCTCAGGAACTCTGCATAATGTCTACCCTTTGTCCGTCGTTGACACTGACGAGAACTTGGCTGCATGGCCACCCCGGCTACAAGGGCAGCAAGATAGGAAATCTTCATTCACAGTGGCAACATGCTCAGCTGAAATTGGAGTTCTCTTACAAAGAACGGAGGCAATCAATAGTGCTGAGTGGCTGCACGGCTCTCAAATTACACGTCGTATGACACAGAAACAGAAAGGAAGTTTTTTCCAGGTATAGTTGCCCACGTCTGAACAAATCAGCTCTGACCATGGCGGAGAGAGGTTTTCTGTTTGTTTTATTTATTTTTTTCCCACTATTGCAGATGGAACAGAGGGTCTTTTCATTGAGCTACATCCTCAGCCCTTTTTATGTTGTCTTAAAAATTTTGACACAGGGTGTTGCTGATTGCCGAGTTGACCAAGCTGAGCCAGTAATCTGGATCAGATGGAACTGTGGGCTGAAAGGGGGATTCTGATGAGGCCTCAGGTGAATATGAGCAACATGGTTACAGTTTAGCCTACAATGTCCCTGGAAAGTCTTATGTTTTCAGAGGTAGAGCTTTTGAAAGGGGTGATATACTCATCAGTGCATTAGTCCATTGATGGAGTCCTTGTTGATTGTGCTTTTGGAAGGTGGAGCCTCCCCCAGGGTAGGAGGAGGCAGGTCTCTGGGGTCACGATCTGGAAGGATGTGTTCCAGCCTGCAGCCCTCCCTTCTTTTCTCTCCTTCCCGGTGGCCATGGGTTGAGCACTTCTCTGCCATGTCCTTCTGCCATTCTGTTTCTGCCTTGGAGCCAGCAGACTATGGGCTCTGGCCATGAGCCAAAATAAACTGGTCCTTTTTAAATTGTGGGTGTCAAGTATTTTGCCCCAGCTATGGGAAATGACTAATACAGCATGCTTTGGACAATGGCAAAAAGGCCATACTTGTTATGAAGTAGCGGTTAGACTTCTCGAAGTTTCCAAGATGAGCTGGAGAGCTCTTTGGCTGAGGACCTGAGCCATTCTTCCAGACAAGGGAAGGATGACCCTGCAGGTAGACCGGAGCCCACCAGGGTCACTGCTCTGCTCCGTGAGTGGGAACCATTGCCTTGCTTCCAGGGCCAGGCCACCCCTGCTCAGACAGGTAGGATGGGCTGCCCAGGGCCCAGGGCACAGCCCTGCTGGGTAGAGCTGTGGGCAGGACTGGAGACTGGGACCACTGTCCTAGTGGGTCCAGAAGGCTGCCCCAGTGGGCCTGATGGGCAGAGCGCTGAGCCGAGCAGTATTTTTCTTCCTCTTTCTTTTCTTTTTCCCTCCCCTCTCTCACCTTTCCTTCCCTTCCTTTCCTTTCCCTTCTCCTTTGCCTTCCCTTTTCCCTTCCTTCCACCCTTTCTTCTCTCCCCCTTCCTCCCTCGCCCCCTCTCTTTCTCTTCCTTTCCCCCACCCTCTCCATTAGGGGTTGAGCTAAATGTCCAGTCCTTTTGATTGTTTTATTTTGAAAGCGTCTTTCTGAGTTGCCCAGACTGACCTTAAACTTGCAATCCTCCTTCCTCAGCCTCTTGAGTAGCTGGAGTTGCAGGTGTGCGCCACCATGTCTGACCAAAAAGGATCATTCTTGTACCTTAAGAGCTTGTGGAGTTTGCCTCGCAGGGTGGACCTGCCTGGGATTTGCTGTCTCTTCCTTCTTTCCTATCTCTCCCTTTTGAAAGGAGATGTCTGTCCTGGGCCTGGCCCGCTGTTGTGTTTTGGCAGCACATAGCTTGTTTTAGTTCACAGATTCACAGCTGAAGGAGACCTTGAGTCTTACCCATATCTGATTTAGAGGCTGTTTAGATGAGACTTTGGATTTGAGACCGCAGAGTGGATGCTGGGATGAATTAGACTTTTGGGGTCGTGGGAATGTGATGCATGCATTTTGCAGGTGAGGAGGTGAATTGGGGGAGGCAGAGGCAGAATGCCACAGGCAGAGGGACAATTTTGTCTCCCTCCAAACTTCATGATTTGAAAGTTTAACCGCCAGTGTGATGGCGTTAAGAGCGAGTCTTTGGGAAAGGGTGAGGGGATGAGGGCAGAGCCCTCCTGGGTGAGATTCATGCTCTTTGGAAGAGTCCCCAGGGCCTACGGGTGCAGCTTAGTGGTAGGGCACTTGCCCGGCATGTGGAGGGCTCTGAGTTCAATCTCCA
Source organism: Hystrix cristata (assembly GCA_004026905.1). Taxonomy (NCBI): domain Eukaryota; kingdom Metazoa; phylum Chordata; class Mammalia; order Rodentia; family Hystricidae; genus Hystrix; species Hystrix cristata. The sequence goes on along the minus strand of PVJO010005017.1, from coordinate 13,307 downwards.
GTACTAAAAAAAAAACTAAAACAGTGCCCGGAGGGTTCCCTTGCCCCTTGCACTGTGTGAGGACCCAGGGAGACAGCAGCCTGTGAACCAAGCTGCAGGAAACGGCAGAGCCTGGACGCGCTTCCAGCCTCCAGCACTGTGAGCACTAAGTTCCTGTTTATTAGCCACCCAGGCGGTGGTGGTTTGTCAGAGCAACCCAACTGACAAGGCATGATAAGATCTCGCAAAGACCCCTGTGCCCGTGTGTCTGCCGGGGGCAGAGGAAGGGAGGTAGCGGAGATGCTTCCCAGGAGCTCAGTGCACAGCCGGTCCCATGGTCCATGGAGAAATGGCGGGGGTTGTGGATGATGTGGACCCTGAGAAGGAGGGACAAGTGACCGAACGTGGGGATGGACTAGGCGGTAGGGTAGGGAGACAAGTGGGAGAAGTGACTGCGGGGCTTTGTGTCTGTGGGAATGGGTGGGTTCTGGTGCCACTCGTGGAGGCAGGAGACCTGGAAGAGAATCGAGTCATGGCCTCAGACCCAGGCTGGTCCCTGGAGCTTTGGGGGTTCGAGTGGGGGTGTGCGGGTCAGACGGGAGGTGGGAGTTAATCATGTAAACTCCTGAGTCACCTGTGTGGGCTGGAAGGAGTTGCTGGAGGACAGTGCACAGGACAGGTTCCTTCCCTGCGTGTGGAAGGTGAGCCAGTGAGGTTGCTGGGTGGAGCAAGGACGGGCAAGAGAGGACCACGCAGTGATGTCGCTGAGGGCCTGAAGGCCTTCGAAGGCATTGTGAAGGGCAGTCATGGCGCTTCAGGCTGCAGGTAGCAGGGCCTCATTCAGCTGAATAATAAAAACACTCATATCACCAACCACGAAGTTTCAGGGTGGTTTTCTCCTTGGTTCCTGATGTCATCAAGGACACAGGCTTTTTCTGTGGCTCTGCTTTGCTGTTCAGTGTGAGTTTCACACTGAAGCTGGCTCCCTTTGTGGTCAAGGATGTTGTGATTTCCTGTTCATGTTTTAGGGGAAGATAACTTGGATCACCTGTTGAGATAGAGGAAGAAGCAAAGCTTCCAGAACCCCCTCTGTAAGTCTCATTGACTGGGTTTGGTTCCGAACTGGAGGTGGGGATCGGTGTTGTTAGACCAGTCCAGTTGTCCTTTCAGCGGGAGCCCCAGATTCCACGGCTCCCCTCCAGGAGGGTGGTCTGGACGCCTACAGCTGGGCTGAAGTAGCCAACGGTACCAGCATCCACCTGCCTCCCAGAGGGTGCCTTCTGTATTGCACGATTGGAGAGTTACAGACAACTGTTCTAGACTTCCTTTTAGCAAGTGCACTGACAGTGAATTAAGCTCTGCCGATCAGCCACACCTCCATGGGATCTGGACCGCGGGAATGGGCAGGAGCCATCTCCCTACTGCTTTGACTCCTGCCGCTGTCAAGACAGAGGTGTTGGTGTTCTCTGCAGCAGCCTCCAACACAGAGCCACCTCTTACCTGTTCCCCGCACCTGATGTGGGTGTGATGGAGGCCAGAGGACAGTCTGTGGCCTCAAGGTGCTGGACGTGGAATGTTAAGAAATGTGTCAGGTGTCTGTGCCTCAGGACCCCGTTGGAGACTTGGGGGAGGGGCTCTCACAACCTTTGTCATTGTTGGAAACACCTAGAACACTGCTCAAGATGCAGCCATCTGCGCAGAGATGTGTGAAGGGAAAAGCTGACGGGGACCAGGGAGAGGGACTAAAAACTGAGGGCACTGCCTACAAAGGGAGGGAACTCAGAGGAGGGTGTCAGGGGAGGTGGGGTGCAGCCTGCAGAACCCCTAACCCTGCCTGGCATTTACCCCTGGAAACACGCAGGCCTCACTTAGTGAGTCGGTGTTGGGGTTGGGGATCAGTGGCCAGGGCTCTTGGTCCCCAGTGGAGTATTTAGTATGGCAAGGATGGAGCTGTAGTTTGAAAGATCACCAAAGCAGCTGGCAGAAGGATGGATTATCCAATATCTTCTCGAACGCTTTTAGTGACAGGTAGCACAGGAGCTTGAGAGGCAGCCTGCTGAGCCCAAGCCAGCCTTTGGCAAGGTTGTGTCTGCTTTCTGCGTGAGCATCCAAAGATGGCCAGAAAGTGGGCAGAGCAGAGGGGATGAAGTGGCCAGGATGCAGGGCTGATGAACTGGCTGTCAGTGGACAAATGTGGCCCACTAGTGCACTCGTTTGGCAGGTAAATTGCAGGTTTTTTGGGTGGTGGTGGTGCTGGGGATCGAATTCAGAGCCTTGTGCTTACCAGGCAAGCTCTCTACCACTCGAGCTAAATCCTCAACCCCTTGAATTGGAGTTCTGTGAGACACGATACACTTCCCAATTAATCACAGGCTCCACCATTTCCTGTCTTAAAGGACTTGGTTTCATTTACTTATGTTATTAATATGGCTCTTGAACTCTTACTTGAGGAATACCTATATAGATCAGGATGCCTGGTACAGTGAATGACTAGGGACTCTGGTAGCAGCTACAGGCTGGTCAGGTGACAGGGGAAAATGGAGTGGAAACATCTAGCTGTCTCTTAGAGCCCTCCCCTTCTCCCCCCATCCCCAATCACAAGGTCTAGAGGAGCTGGTGAGTGGCCAACGTCCCTTTAATATCCCTGAATTGCGTTACAAGTAATACTGCCGAAGGTGGGGAAGGGAGGGGGACTGGGGTGAGTTGGGGGAAGAGGAGGCAGGGGGAGCGCCGAGCGCTCATACAAAATATGGCCAAAAGGCTTAGCATGCATGGAAAATTATTGCTGTCAGAAGTTCCTATTTACAGGGTCGACACCTTCCATAACTGCTTCCACAACCCCTCTCTCCCACCATCCCTGCAGCCTCCCTGGAGCCCTCTCTGAAGCCCTAGAGAGGAGCTCCCGCTGCAAGGCGCTCCTCCATCTCCACCCTCTCTGGTGGCGAGGGGTGGGAGGAGGGTCGGAGAGAGCAGGACTCGCCGCCTGCCCCAGGTTGGGCCCCCAGCGCTGCGGGCAGAGGCGTGTGCTTACAGCAGAGGGGCCAGGGCCCGTGTTCGTGGAGGTGTGGAGGTGTGTGCTTCGGTCCTCGCCCGGGCATGCAAAAGCGCGGCGGAGGAGGTAGTGGCGGCCAACGGGCGGATGGCTGGCAGCCCCGGCCCCTCTGCCCGGGAGAGTTGCATAGACATGGCCGGGAGAGAGCACGGCTCCCGGGAAGCGGGCCGGAGGCCCCAGCGGGGTCCGGGGCTCAGTCGGTCCCTGGAACCTGGGGTCCCTCGAGAAGAGGAAGAAATAAGAAACACATGAGGAGGCTCCTGTCTCCAGACTCCCTGGAGCAGGAGTGGAGGGCTCAGGAGGGTGGGGACCTGCCCCACACAGGACCTCCTGGTGGCTGGCCCCTGCTTGCCTGTTCTCAGGTCCCCTTCTGCACCGAGCGCTGACGAGGGCGGGGCTTCTCCCAAGACCGAGAAGAGAAAGCAGGACAGCTCACTATGGCCATTGCTGCCTCTCTCCTTGCCTGACTCCGGGACCTCCCAGTCCTGCTGGGGAAGCCAGACTGTCCCTGGGTGAGGCCAAGAGATTAAATAGAATAATAAATAGATAAATAAATAAATACACAAATAAATAATTGGAGGGACCTAGCTGGATGAGGGGACAGGCCTTGGTGAGGTGCTTCAGGACCACCCCCCGAGCAAATAAGGAAGGGTACCTGTAGTCCTGGAGACGGGGAAAGTGCTCAGAGAATCTGGGGAGGGGGCAGCGCCAGGCTGGGAGCCCAGGGAAGGGCTGTCCTGGGGTGAGGGGGTCACATTAGGGGTCAGGGCCCTGAACTGCCCTCAGGTCTGCTCTAGGTCAGGTAAACTCAGAGGGGTGCTAGAGCGCTGAGGGGGCGCGGAGAGAGTAGGGAGTGGGAATGGGTGATGAGGTCCCCAAAACTGAAGTGGGAGACTAATGGGGGAGGGGTCGTGAGTGAGTAGCTGGACCTAAGGCCTGGGCATAGAGGACATGGGGACAGATTGGGGACGCTAAGTATGGGACTCAGCAGAACAGCCCAAAGGAGGGCCTGGGATTAGACTGTGTTCTGCAGGGCCTGCGTCGAGATGGATAGGGAAAGTGAGGCAGATATGGACTTCGAGGACAAGTTTGGATCTCAGAGTGGGGGACTAATAGAGGAATGGTCAGAGACCCCGCTGAGAAGTGACAGGAAACGTCTGAAGGTTAGGAGGGCGGTGTAGGGTCTGGGCTGGAGACATTTCCGGCTCTTGTGCCCGGGAGGGAAAGGTGCGGACCTGGTGCCTGAGTTGGGAGCCTCGAAGGCGCGGACAGAGGGGTCAAGGTCCGAGTGGTGGCTGGGAAGGTCTACCTGGGTGGGATGTGCAGGGGGCCGGGGGAGACCGTGCCAGAAGTTACGGGTCTAGGGGCTGGAGAACAAAGTTGGGGGCCGGGAGGGGGGTCCCCATGGGCAGGGAAACGCGGCTGGGGGCTGGAGAGGGCGCTGCGGGTGCAGGCGGGGAGGAGGGGCGCGGGGGCTCAGCTGGCCGGGCCAGTGGGGGCCGGCGGGGGCGGCTCGGCGCCCTTGACGCAGGCGGCCTCGCAGTGCTTGTGGAGGTAGGACTTGAGCGCGAAGCTCTTGTCGCACTGGCGGCAGCGGTAGTGCTTGAAGGCCGAGTGCGTCTGCATGTGCGCGCGCAGGTTGGAGCGGTCGGCGAAGGCCTTGCCGCAGTGCGCGCAGCCGAAGGGCTTCTCGCCGGTGTGCGAGCGCATGTGGCCCTGGAGCAGCCAGGGCCGCGAGAAGGCCTTGCCGCACACGCCGCACTTGTGGCGCAGGTTGTGCGTGAGCACGTGCATGGCGAGCGCGGGCATGGACACGTACGCCTTGCCGCACGTCGGGCACTTGCGCGCCAGCTGGCTGTCCAGGCTGCGGTGCGTCTGCTTGTGGCGGCTCAGGTTCGACGACGTGGCGTACGTCTTGCCGCACTCGGCGCACGCGTGCCGGTGCCCGCCGCCCGCCGGCGCCCCCGTGCGCCCCGCGCGCTCCCCCGCGCCCCCCGCGTCCCCCGCGCCCGCCGCGTCCCCGCCCGCCCCGCCCCGCCGCCGCCGCGAGCGCCCGTCCGAGATGAAGAAGGCGTCCATGGAGTAGCTGTCGGTCACCGCCGCCTCCCCGCGGAAGTAGCGCGCCGACAGGCTGGACTGCGGGCTCTCAGGGTCGCTGTACTCCTCGGGCGCCGCCGGCGGGTACACGGGCTCGGCGGGCGCCAGCTCCAGGCCGGGCTTCTGGTCGGCATCATAGCTGCTGGGGGGCAGGCAGTGCGGGACGTAACCTGCAGGGGCACGAAGGTTCGGGGTTGAGCGGGCACGAGGAAGGGTCCCCCATGGCGGGGAGCCCACGCATGGGGCCTTCCTGTGGTCTTGGGCCATGATGGCCACGTGTAAGCAGGCTCACCTCTGCTCTTGGGTCAGGCCGCCGGGACCAAATCCTTCCTACGTGGTCACGGTAGAAATAATCACTTCACCCCATGGAGCACGGGGGAGTGAATTTTTTTTTTTTTTTTTTTGAGACGGGGTCTCGTTAGGTATTTCAGGCCTGCCTTGAACTTCTGTGTAGCCCAGGGTGGGCTCGATCTCGCTGTTCTCCTGCCGAAGTCTGTTGAATGCTGGAATGCAGGCCTGCGCCACCACACCGTTCACTATCTTAAAGGCTCACAACCACACCGCAAAGATACCACTCTTGTACCCGCTTTGCAGGTGGAGGAAATGAGTCTAAATTTACAGTAGTGAGTGGAGGAGCTAAGATTCAAACCTTGGTGGTTTGATGCCAAAGCCCATCCTTCCCCCCCGCCCCCAAGAATATTTTGCTTTTCCAGTCCTATAACTTTTATGGATCTCAATTTTCTTATCTACAAAATAGAACTTGTGGGTAGGTGTGGTAGTAAGCACCTGTAGTCCCAGCTATTCCAGAAGCTAAAGTAAGAGGATGGTTCGAGTCAGGATTTTGAGACCAGCCTGGGTAGCATAGTGAGACCGTGCCCCCCACCAAAACAAAACAAAACAAAACAAAAACCAAAAACCAAACAACTTTAAGTGTGGAGCTTGAACACATCCTTCTGGGATCATGGAAGGACCAAGCAGAGTGATGGTAATAAACACAGGCAGTATTATGCGCTTACTGTATGCCAGGCTCTGCCTCAGTGCTTTACAGGCTAACTCATTTAATCATCACAGGAAGTAGGTACTATTATAGTCCCCATTTTACACGTAAGGAAATTGAGAGAGTGAACAATAATTGCTGTATAAATGTTAGCTATTGTAATTACGCCTTTTACTTGCTTGAACAAGTGCCTTCACTGAAGATTATTAGATTGTCTGCCTCCCCTTCCACTCTGAGCTCCCCAGGGCTGGATCTGTGGGTGCCCAGCCTGGGCCTGGCTCCCTGTAGGTCTGCGATGAATACATGTTGCATAGATAAATACAAGTCACAGCTCAGCCCTAGCCCCCGCCCGGGGTTGCTGAGGGACTTTGGAGGGGTCACTGTGTGGTATGCAGTGCCCAAGCCTGCTTTGCCCTCCCCGCCTGCCTCCCCAGTCCTGTTGGCTGGAGTTGGAGGAGAGGTCTATCAGGCTTTGAGTGAGTGGTGGGTGAGCAGGCTGGGGCTCCCCCAAGGGATTCCCTAGGGGTCACCTGGATGGGTCTCTGCCTCCCATAGCCTCACCTGGTCCTAGCACCTTCCCTGGGGACCTTGGGGGCTGGCTCCCAGGAGAGTTTCTGGCAGGCCTTCAGCAAACTTACCCTGGCCCTTAATTACTGAGTGCTTCCACTGTCTGATTCTGGAGAAAACAGAAGTGAGGACCCTTTCTGGGCGTGTGCAGCTGAGGGGTGGCATGTCACATCTGACCCTCTCCCCGGGAGACCTGTAACTGCCCCCTCGGGCGGCCCCCCTAATGAAGTGAGCAGGCAGAGGAGGGCTCGGTGAGCCAGAAGCAGGATTCCAGTGACATTCTGAGTTAGGCTGGGTCTCTAGTCTGCTTTGGTCTGTCCAGCGCCTGGCTGATGCAGCCTCAGGGCCTGTGCCTCTCACCTGGCATTTGGGGTGGTCACCGTCCCTGGCACTGAAGTCGAGGGTGCGCCCCTGTTTCTCCATCCCTTCAGCAGTCAGCGAGTAGGGACTGTGGGGATGGGTGACTCGGTAGAGAGGGGCTCTGTGGTCAGAGCAAGGGAGGGCAGTAGCGGTGGCAGTTTGCTAAGTATGCTCAGTCTCTTAGCATCTCCCCATCTCCTCTCCGTCTGCCTTTGGCCTGGAGGTCCCCCCACCTCCCATGCCAGGACCAGACTGGTGCTCATGTCCCAGAATTTTGGGTCAGTGTTACTTTGGACCGAGTTAAGTGCTTGGTAGGTGCTCCTGGCCCCTCTCTCTCTTGTATTTCCTCCCACTGTAGTTACTGATGATGATAATAACTATATTTATTGAGCACTTACTGTGTGCCAGACCCTGCTAAGTGCCTCACTTCCATCCTCTTCCTGGCTCGCCACAAATTCTTTTATCACAGATCAGGAGACTGAGGTCAGAGTGATGAGGGCAGAGATTAGAGCCCACTGCTTGCCTTCTCTTGTTTCCCACACCTGGGAGGTCCTGAGGAAGGGGGTATGGCCAGGCTGTCACCTTCCATCTACATGACCCTGGTCAGTGAGCACTTGGTAAGTACTGTGGGATGGGTGATGGGGACTGCCAGGCAGCTTTGTTCACCAGCCCAGGAGGACTTGGGACAGTGGTCCTGTCCACCAACCCTCAGGACAGTCTGCACCTCATGTGGCCTGGGTGGTGGAAAGGGGAAGATGATTTGGTTCCCTGACACAGATTCTTCCTGGGTGACCTTGGGCAAATCGCCCATCTTTCTTTGCCTTGCATCCTTTATCTGGAAATGAAGCTAGTAGAGGATCTACTTAGAGGAGGAGAACAGTCATGGGACCAAGGCTATGTATGTTCTGTCATTAAAGAAAATGACAGGTTGGCTGGGAACACAACTCTGGAGACCACGGCTTTGGTGCCAGACTGCCTGGGTTGAGTTCCAGTTTACTGTTTCTGGCTGTGTGACCTTGGACAAACTCTGACTTGTCTGTGCCTCTAGAGTTTTAGTAAGGAGCCGCCATGGAACACACAGTAAAGAACTAATAACCAGTGCTTCCAGGGCACCAGCGCGTCAGGCAGTGTTTGAAGGGCTTTGCACACGCAGAGACGTTCTCTCCTAACGACAGTGCCATTTTACAGACAGGACACTGAGCCAAGGAACTTAGGTTAACATGCCTCAGGCAGGCAGTGATAAGTCAGAGCCCGGGTTCCAGCTCGAGCCTGGCACCTTGTAAATCCACAGTTCGTGTTGGCTGCTAGGAGTAATGATAACAGTCTCCCCAGGAGGGTTTCTCTGCAGCAGTTCCTTGGCGTCCACCCCAACACTGGTTGCTGCTGCTCTCTGGGCTCCATTTCCTCACCCAGGTGTGCACTTCTCTGCTTCTCCATGGGAAAACTTCACACGTAGCAGGAGCTCAGAAAACCAAGTAGCTCTCCCACAAATGCATGATCTGCCCGTGGCGCCCTCTGCTGGTGGCTGGTAGCCCTGCAGCACCTTACTCCTGATGCTGGCCGCTCTTTCCGTGGCAAGAGTGGTACCTCAAACAAGCCTTGCTCGTTTGACTAGGGATGTGTGACGAATTGCCTTCAGGGCTGGCATTGTGGGCCCACACCTGATGTTCCAGATGGCCAGGGAGCATCCGATGAAAGTTTGCGTGGTCATGTTAGAGGAAGTGGCTCTAATTTGCTTTGTGACCTTGGCCCAGTTGCTAAATCTTTCTGGGCTCTGTGTACAGGAGGAAGGCTGACTGGGATGCTGAGAAGAGTCTCTCTGCATAGTGGCTGAATCAGTCCCTCCATGATCCCTCCCTCTGCCTACTCTGTTCTCATCAGATCTACAGACTTCTCCCTGTGACCCTGGGGGGGGCGGGTTACTCAACCTCTGCCTGGCACATCTGGATGAAGGAGTTCATAATAGGATTGTGTGCTTAGTGCGACCCCGGGTCTGTTTTGTTTGGGTCCCCATAGAGACATGCAGAAGCTGGGACCCAGAGAGAAGAGGCCTGCCTTGCACCTGGCCCCCAAAGACCCTGGCTGTGTGATATGGGCAAGTTCTGCCACCTCTCTGGGCTGAAATGCCCCATTTGAGGTACAGGAACCAGGCTTGCCTCTGGCATGTAGGGCTACGGAGAGGACAGTGTACACATGTCACCTGAGAATGAGTGACTTTCTCTGTCCAAGAGCATTGACCCAGGCTTCAGAATCCATTTTTAAAAAAATTCTGCTGCCAAAGGAGTGGTAGGGAGGGGCATTTGTGAGAAACTTAATTGCTGGGTCCTCTGCAGACTCTGTCTCCCCATCTGCCTGACCCTGGGGTGAGAGTGGGTCCTGTAATGAGCCCTCCCATGACCACCGGCCTTCCAGCCACATGAGCCCTCAGGAGCCGGGGATACACTGTGCCCGAGGTCCAGAGCAAGAGAGGACTTTCCCATGGTCACAGGAGGGGAGTTAGGTTTGAGCCCACCCGGGCCTGTGTCTAACCCCAACCCCAGAAAGGAGGGCATGGAGGCCTGCTGGGGGTGTCCCACCTGGCAGGGAGGTGTGCGGGTTTCCTCAGACACCACCACTCAATTGGCCTGTGTCTTACGGGGTGATGGGATGTTGGGGTAGGGAGAAACTGTTGTTCGAGAAAATTCTCCGGCATGGTTTATATTTTTATAAATAATATTCAACAGTAATGACTGAGTTCTTTTTGTGGCCCAGGTAAGCACTTGATACCAGAGCTCAAGCTGAAGGTCGTGTCCTTCCACGCCCTTCTGCAGAGGCTGAGGTCCGGGGAGGTGCTGTGACACCTTTGGGTGTCACAGATCATGCATTTGTTGGAGCCGGGATGGCTTTCTGTTCTTAATAGAGCCAGTCCATGGCTCCTTTCCCTTGTGTCTCCCGGACTCGCTGGGTTCTGGGCTGCCTTCTGGGAATTTCTAGCCCCAGTCCCACCTCCATGTCCTAAAACAGGCAGGAAAGGACCTCTGGGGACCCACTCCCTGGGCAGCTGTTTGCTGAGGAGGCCTCGGCCCTGCTGGGCGGTGGGGGCTGCAGGGTCTGCTGCGCGGGTATATTTAGAGCGGCTGCTTGCTGTGCCAGGGCCTCAGGCCTTGAGAATCAGCTCCAGCCAGCTGAGCAGAAAGCCAGGTCTGTCAGCAGCAAAGCAGGATAAAAATAGTTTCTCCTGTCTGCTCGCGGAGCTGGGCAAAGGGGCTGGGTACCTCCCCCTCCCCTTATTATAGCATCTTTGTTAGCGGTTCCCTGGGCACTGGACCAGAAACGACACCCACCTCCTTGGAAGGCCTAGCAGCTGGTACATCTGCCCACGGAGGAGGGGGGTCCCTCAGTTCAGGGAAGCCAGGAACACAGTGAGGTCTGGCCCAACATGACCAGGGCTGTAGGGCAGGGGCTGATGCCCACTGACACAGGCCCAGGGAGCTTCTAGAGCATTCCAGGACCGCTCTCCACCACCTTTGCTTCCTGGAATCCCCACATTCTGGTCTTTCCTGAATGGCCCCATTCCTGTGGCCCACAGGAGGTCCAAGCTCTGCAGAAATTGGTAGCAAAGAGTTTTCAAGGGGTTATGGAGATGGGAAAGAGTGGCTCAAAGTGTCAATTGCCCAGGACTGGGTGGGGGAGGAGGCCTCTTGCACCCTCAGGGGCATCTCTGGGGGCCTTCTCAGCCTCTGTCTGGAGACTGATGTGTGGCACAGTGCCCAGCCCTCTCCAATCTTCTGCTTTATGCTCTGGGAGGGTGTAGGTGGGGCTCCATTCACGGCCCCCCTTACCCGCAGGCTGACAGTGGGTACATCACTGCAGGGGAGCCTCCACTGGGAAGGAGGCCTAGAGGTCTGGGAGTCCCATCTCCGCCAGCAGCATTTCTCCCTCCTCCCAGGGGGCCTCCAGGGAACCTCAGTGCCACCTCTTAGGACACAGCAGTCCTCCCAGACCTTGTGCCTTCTGCCCTGGAGAGCCTTGGGACTGCGTACTTGGCTGGCTGATTTAAGGGGCTCTACTGTACTTCCTGCCCTCCCTCAGGAATCACAGATGGATGCTGTCCAAAGTGTGGAAGCCCAGCTTGGGCTGCCGTGTTCTCCTGGAGTTCTGAAACTAGGGGCAGCCATGGGCCCCCAGATTCCATCTCTCACATGGGCCCTGCTGTTTCACGTTCTCCTGAACCCTGTTAATTCTGGGAAAACCAGACTTTGGAGTCTTCAGGTGGTCAGAGCTAAAAGAGATCAAGTTCAACTGCTTGATTTCATGAGAGAGAAACTGAGGCTGGGGTAGAGGAGACAAACCAAGGCTGCACAGGAAGATAATGGAGGGTCTAAGACTTGAACCCAGCCAGTCTTGAGAATGGGTCTGTACGTGACCTTGGACTGGAAGCTGGACACGGATCTCCATCCTGGACCTGGAATGTTGACCTAGACCAGTTCCTGGACATTGGAACTTGCATATAGACATGGACCTAATCCTCTAACCTCAGGCACTGACCTTGGACTAGACTCTGGGCTTGGCCCTAGACCTGAGGTTGGACATGGGCGTTGAACCTTGACTCACATCTGTACCTGGACCCTGGCCTGCATGTTGGACCTGGACTTAGCCTTTGAGCTTGGACCTCAGACATGTCTTAGCCTGGACCTTGGATCTCCACCCAGACCAGGATGCTAAAGGATGTGGTGATTGTAGAAGACTCAGATGGGCGGCGTGGTCTTGGGCACCTCCCCAGCCTTCTCCGGGCTCCATCTGCCAAGAGACTGGGGCAGCCTGGTTTGCACCCTGTGCCCCAGATGAACTTTCTGAGGTATAGGGTGGGTGTGCAGCAACTGGAGGTACTGGGCTGGGCTTTCAGGCCTGGACAGAGCGACTATTTGGCGCCATGACGGAGTGAGAGGAAGCTGGTGCTGATATGATGTGGTCAACAAGCTAAGCCCCTGGGTAGCAGTGGGAGTGCTGCTTCAGCCTGGTGGGGGAAGCTTAATGCAGCTGCAGAGGGCAGACAACTGCGTTATTGGATTGGCATTGATCCCTCATCTGCCGGGGTCGGATGCACTCTGAGAGGGCATGGGGGTAGGACAGGGCCGGGTGCAGAGGGGGGGCACTCGCTCCCGGCTGGAGTTCAGCATTAAATGTGGGGAGAGGAGGATGCTCCAGAAGATGCCTCTGACAGGGATCCATGGAGACCACTGATATGCGGACAAGCAGCCACTTTCTTGAGGGCGGCTGAGAATCCCAGCATTGCCTGAGGGGGCCTGTGTCTATGAGGGGTGGGCTTGGGGGAGTTGAGGCTGTGTCTCTGAGGGGGTCTGGAGGGTGTGATTGGCATCTCACAGAGACTGAGTCTGTGCTCAAGTGGCCCCTGGGAGAAGAAGGAAGGGCAGGCTCCATGGAGGAGCAAAGGGGCAGGAGGAGAAGAAAGGCATTTTGCTGGAGGGGTCAGGGGAATGAGATCTTGTCCCCTTCATTGGGGAGCTCTGCAGAGATACCTGGAGCTCTCCCATTTGGGGGTGTCCTTTCCCTACTTTGGGGTTCTGTGGGTTTGGGGCATCCTGCAGCTCAGACACACACACCTGCTGCGCCTTGTGCTTGGCAGGGGGTGGGGGATACAGAAAGGGAGGGGCAGTCTTTTGAGGTGTGTGTATGTGTGTGTGTGTGTGTATGAGGAGGAGGCGGCGGCGGCGGTGGTGGCGGCTGCCACCCTCTGGAAGTTCTCTAACATTCCCAGGCATTCCTTAAGCTGGGGGTGCACTTCTTTAACTTGGGGTCCTGCATCTGCATCAGTTAGGAGCCTTGCCTTCTCAGACCTCTCCATTTGCAGCCTGCAGCGCCCCCGCCCCCAGCCTCATCCTGACCCTGCAGCCAGAGCTGAGCTGCAGGAAGGGCTTGTAAGAGGATCTTTCTAATAACTGGAACTATCTCCAGCCCCAGGCCCTCCCTCCCCCTCCCTCCTCCCTCTCTCCTTTCTCCCTCCCTTCTCCTCCCGCCCTCTCCTCATCTCCCCCCTCCTCTCTTTCTCCTTGTTTACCCAGCACACTTACACACTCTGGGAGAGAAAAAACGTCGGCTCAGCAATTTTTCACACTTCTCTCCAACGCTCAGCAAGGTTATTTCCGGCAGAGCGGAGACAACGGGCCACCAGAAGCCGGCAGGCTCTCAGAGGACCCCCAAGACCCATCCCCACGGAGTGAGGGAGCCCTCACTACCCAGTCTGACCACACCCGA
>PVJO010005016.1:0-103018 GCA_004026905.1 Hystrix cristata | reverse complement strand
CATGCTCTCTAAAACAAGACTTGAAGGATTCGCACATGTGAGTAAGCAGCAAGAGTATCTCAATTTGTGTTCTACTTGAAGCATTTCCCAAGACAAAGATTCTTGCAGTAGCAATTTTTGGGGTAGGAGATGATTCTTCAAAATATAAAAATGGGATGACAGAATAGGACAAGGGGAGAACTTAGCCAATGTAGGGTGCGCTATCAAGGATCTACCTCTGTATCTAACCGGGACTGAACTCCACAGAATTGTGGACATGGTGTAGAACACGGGCTTCGGGATTGTCCTCTAGTGAGCAAGACAGTCTGGGGTTTACACACCAACTCTGGTAGTCACTGGTTGAGACTTGTTTCTGGGACATTAACTCTCGAAACCAGAGGGTCAAAGGGAAATTCTGTAGTTGTGAAGAAAGTGTCCAAGTAGAGATGCACATTGTAGCAGATAGGAGTCATATTGCTTTCACTGACTAAAGTCAGAGGGATATAGGTAAGTTACAAATATCAGCTGCTTGAAAGAGATCGAAAGAGAATCACAAATATAGTTTTGGAACAATAATGCTATATTTTGGCAGGCAAAGAATAGAGTCTGAAGAAGAATAAGATGGAGAAAGTTAATATCTGGGAGCAGAAAATGTGTTTGACCATAACAGTGTTCTATAATGCCAGTGACCAAATTCGGCTTTTCTTTTTCACACAGAGAAATTTCCAGGGTAAGGACCTTAGAATTTGTGTGATTATTTCCGAATGCTACCAAGGACCCAGGCCGTTCTGATTTTTTTCTTTCTGATTTTCCTTTCTGTGTTATGCTTCTGAGATAGCTACACTATTAATTTCAGTATTAACTGTGTCACTTGGGCTAGGTCAAGGGTTGCCCAGATATTGGGTCAAATATTGTTCTGGATGCGTCTGTAAGGGTGTTTCCACATGAGATTAGCATCTGAACAGCTAGACTTGGTGCAGGAAACTATGCTCTTAAATGTGGGTGAGCCTCATGCAATAGATTAAAGGCTGTGATAGAAGAAAAATTGTAAACTGTATGTACTGTAAACAAGTACCAAAAAGCCTAGAAAAAACGGACTAAGTGAGGTGAGAGAGGAAACATTTTGCCAGAGTGGCTTTGAGCCAGGACATTGTTTTTTTATGTTTGTTTTTGTTTTTTCCTGTCTTTTGATTCAAACTGAAAATTAGGCTCTTCTTGAGATTTTAGCCCACTGACCATCAGACTTGACCTTCGGATTTGAACCAGAGTTAACTTTGGCAGCCCGGGGTCTCCAGCTTGTTACAGGTCTTAGTATCTTTTGGCCTCCATAATTGCATGAGCTAATGCCTTATACTAAATAAATGCATATATTTATTTTATTTCCACACCCCATTTGTTCTTTTTCTCTGGATAACCCTGACAACTGCTCTTTCCAAACCCAAAGGGAATATTAACTGCCCTAAACTAAATTTTAAAAAGGAGAGAAAGTGATGTGGGCAAAAAGCCAATTATATCAGTCCTACTTCCTTTAAATACAGCAGTGACTACGAGACCATGGATCTCTTTTCTTTTAACTTCCAATAAATTGAGTTAATCTGTAGATTATTTCATTGTTTATTTTCCCTTCAGGTCTGGCATCTTGCCCACCTATTTTCTCTTCTGACCTTGTTGAAGGAGAAACATTATACGTGGTTTTATCTGCCCTGCTAAGAGGGTCTGGAAACAGAGTCTTTGTGTTCTGCTATAGATGGTGGTGACAAAGTGAAACTTGACCTGTGTCATTTCTGGGTTGCCACAGCAAGGGTCAAGAATCATAACAGGAAACTACACTCATAAACAAGTTTTTGAAGAGAGAGAGAGAAAAAAAGGAAACTATAAGCCTCCTGGAGGCTCAAGAGTCACCAGACACTCAGGGTTCCTCACTTGCTTTTTATGCAACTCTGATATTTTTACATTGTTCAAGTAGTTGTAACCCATCTTAAGCCACAGAAGTGAAAGCCTCAAGGAGCCCATCTTAAGCTACATCATCTTCGGGATGTAGCTGTGAATTGTGTCACCATCACTGTGACCCTCAGAGAAGGTGTAAGTCTTCATTTTTTAATTCTATTCCAAAGAACAAAATGAATGCTTTTCCAACTAGAATTTCTTACAGGGTCATCGAGAGGGAATTTCCAGGACAGTTCTCATAGTATCTTCCTGATTGCTGTGTTCCTGGTAGAAGATTCCTGAATCTTAGTACTCAAACTACATGCAGTATGTGTGGTATAGAATAGTAAAGAGAGGATTATATTGCAAGGCAAAAGGCAGAAAGTGTGAACAATTATGAACAATTATTTTTATATCCAGAAATGTGTGTATATATATATATCAGAGAACACAGAATTAATTACTATTATTACATTTGTTTTGTTTTCACTGTCATAATCACATTTATTTATTTATTTATTTATTTATTTATTTATTTATTTTTATTTTAAACCAAGAACATGTATTGGTACATTCTGCATACAATGGTCACATTCATTACATTAATTCTGTACCTATACATGATGTATCTTGGTTCTCCCCCCTCTTCCCCCCTCCCCTCTGCTCCCTCCCTCCCTATTTACAGCAGGTTCATTCATCATTTTCCATATTTTCCCATTCCCCTCTCTCCCTTGTTGCCTTTCTGCTTTTCTCCTTCTTTCCTTCTAGTACTCCTCTCCTCTGCACACCATCCTCCTTTTATATAATATCTATTACACCTCTTTTTCCTTATTTACAATTATGGTCTCTCCTATCAGAGAAACAATTCGATGTGTGCTCACGAGTGTCTGATTTATTTCACTTAAGAGTATGTTCTCAAGAAACATCCATTTATATATGAATGACTCTAGTTTATCCTTTTTTATGGCAGTGTAGTACTCCATAGTGTAGAACAACCACATTTTCTTTAGCCATTCGTTGGTTGTTGGACATTTAGGTTGTTTCCAAGACTTAGCTATTACAAATTGTGTTGCTATGAACATGGTGGTGCATACGTCCTTGTGGTATGATGATTTTAATTCTTCTGGGAAGATCCCCAGTAGGGGAATAGCTGGGTCAAATGGCACCTCCAGTTGTAGTTTTTTGAGGAATCTCCATATTGATTTCCACAGTGGTTGGACCAGTCTACATTCCCACCAACAGTGGAGGAGTGTTCCTTTTTCCCCACAGCCCCGCCAGCATTTGTTATTGGTTGATTTTTCCATATACGTGGTTCTTTCTGGAGTGAGGTGGAATAATCACATTTATTTATTCATTCATTCATTCATTCTGTGCTGGGGAATGATCGAACACAGGGACTCCTGTATGCTAAGCACTGAACTACATTAATTACATCTTCATTATTACTTTAAAAGAAACATGGTTGTAGTTGTTAGACTAAAATATCCCCAGTGACTTAATGTGGGGAGATACATATATATATACTACATCCACCTGTATTTCTCTTCCTGTTGGCTTATGAGGGCTGGCTATGCATGCAGCTAGCAGAAAGTTCTACTGGAAGTTTACCTATGAATGAGAATGTTTCCCCAACTGAAATTATTTTGACAACATCTATGTCTTGGGTAATTAAAATTCTCCAATGATAACTATGTCTAATAGCTATTCGTTTGCCAGTTCTTAGAGGTTGGTGGGAAATTCCAGTCCTCTAAAAATGCTGATATTAGTTTCTGTAAAACATCTAGAATAATTGGTGCTGTTCCATGAGCCGGACCTAATCAGTTCTCAGCATAAGAAGCAGATCAGAATGCGGAAGGAAGCACAAGACGACCCATATAAAGGGAAGTTAATGGAATGTTTCCTCTTTTATTCTGGGAGATTCCAAAGAAAAAAGGTCATAAGGAGATCAGGGCCTCGTTTTAAATAGAAAGCCATAATAGATTTATTTTTCTCACTCTTTACAACTTATGTATCTTGAATTTCCCACGGGAGATGACTCGATGTAAGAGAAGCCTGGAGTCAGTTGGTCTGCCCGAGATTCTATTCTTTAGCGTGGCCTGCTGCCGCCTACCCCACCCTGCCACATTAAAAAAAAAAAAATTATCTCATGTAGTTGGGCCACTAAGATAATGATAGAGAATGAACCCAATCAGTCTTGTTTACAAAGCCTAATTTGTGAAAACGTAGGCAAAGACATTCTATCGGGTAAGTCTATATACACAAATGCATTCCGCTCAAATCACAATTTACCTATCATACATCTAATGATAGGTATTCTCTGTCTAGTCGAAGTTGATTTTCAAACAGATGAGCTTTAATTTTACAGATTCTCTGAAGGAGCTGCACTGCTTACCCCATGTCCTTGATTCTTTGTGTAACATAATGAGTAACTTGATACCCACCTCATATTTTATGGGCACATAATTCATTCCCAATCCAGATGCAAGAGAGTCACTCCTGCTTGCCTTCCCAGTGTCCCTGCCACAGTCTCAATTAGATGATTATTTAACAGCCAGTTGAATTTCCAGACCAAGCCATCAAGGCCTACATCTTTAATTGCCTAAATTGTTTGTTCTAACGTGGCTTTTAAACATCCTGCTGGGTCAAGTTTAATTGAAAAAAGATGGCCATCCTATCCTGAGAGGATTTTGGAGGATAGATTATAAGCAGCAGGTCCATGAGATAACAACTACTTCTAAAATATTTTACCCAAAATATGTACTTTTAGTAAGTGATATATATATCATAATATATATCATAATATATATTATATATTATTATTATATATATATTGCAGAACAAGATTTCTTTTCTGTTGTTAAATGTTTTGGGAGCTTCATCTTCTTCCATGTACAAATCTACCTTAATCATAATTTAAAATGATGAAGATATAAAATAAATCTATGATGCCTTAAAACATTATTTGATGCTTCCCAAAAGTAACCAATAAGCTCACTTTAATGCTGTTTCAGCCAGAATCTTCATAAGCTCCATTAAATGTCCCATTATCTCAAAGGTGGACATTGACATACTATAGGCAGAGCCTCGGGGGCTTATAAGGTCTACTAGTCAGATAAACTCTTCTTTTTCTCACATTTTTTGAAAAATAAACTGAAGCTATTTTGCCGAGGTCTATGTTTTAGGTGATTAACTCTCAAATGAAGAACAAAGCACGTGTTATGTTGCTACAAGTTCATCATGACGGTGTCTCTACACTAGCTTACGTCAACAAAGATGGACAGTTTGGGGGTTCTTTGCATGGGGTCCATGAAGCTTTGACATTCGGATTGGTCCTTGGCTACCTCAGAGGCGCCTGATTTTCAATAAACAGTCCAGAAGGATTTAAGAAAGAAGGTCTGTACTTGGCTTTCCTTTCTTTTCATGCTACAAAACATAAAATCCCAAATCAAGTCCCATCTACTTTTCAGATTGTGTTAAAAAATACCTATAAAGAAAATAGAGTTTTCTATTTTTCTATGATGCATCTGGGGTCTGACTTATCCATCTTTTCCTCTCTCCAAAGTTTACAATTCTTCATTTATTTATTCTTAATTAAACCTCTTAGAAGAATTTTAGGAAATGATTAGGGAAAATGAGAGCAGAAAAACTATACTGGATACCCGAAAAGGAAGGAGTTTGAGATCATTTTCATATTGATACTGAAGAAGAAGCCAGGTCACAAAATGTCATTGAGACCATAATATTAAGTAAAACAAATCAGACAGTCAAGTTTAAATATCTCATGTCTTCTCTTTATGAAAAACCCAAATTATAAATAAAGAGCAAAGTGAAAGATAGATAATAGGGAGTAGGGAAATAGAGCTTTCTCAAATGGGAAGGGGATGAAGAGATGTGGAGAAGGGGGAGGGGAAGGAAAGGGATGAAAAAAGAAGTTAAAATGTGTTATGTACATGTACCCCGACTACACACATGGAATGTAAATATTATGCGTTGCTGACGTGTACTAATAAAAATAAAATAGACCTTCATCCAAAAAAAAAAAAACCAAAACAAAACAAAACAAGAACCAAAATGTCTTTCTTCTAGTACTAGATAAAAATAAATTAAAAATAATGAAGATTAGCAAAAATATAAAAATTAAAAATAGGAAAGGAATAACATCCAACTTTTGGAAACAGTGCCACTTAAGAAAGGGAGAAAGGTAACAAAGACTGAAAGTCAGACAGACTGATATGGTTTGGATAAGTGTCCCTCAAATATCCACATGTTAAGGGCTCATTCACCAGCTCACAGGGCTACTAGAAAGTAGTAAAAACCTTAAAATCCAGAGTTTAGTGGACAGGAAGTCAGGTCACTGGGAGCTTGCTCCTGAAGAGAATATTGGGATTCGGCCCATTCTTCTCATCCTTTGCCTCCTGGCCACCATGAGGAACAGCCATATGCCCCACCATGATGTTCAGCCTCACCACAGGCCCAAAGCAACAGGCCAGGCAACCATGGACTGAAATCTCTGAAACAATGACCCAACATAAGCCTTTCTTCTTTATAAATTGATTTATCTCAGGCATTTGTTGCAGTAACAGAAAGCTGACTAGCACAGAGAACAAGAAGAAAAGGGTGAAAAGAAGAAAAATGGGAAGGATGGATGGAAGATTTAAGGAAAAGGAATTCTCTTTAATTTATGCAATATTTTATTTCAAATACTTTGTTATAATGACATTTAGAGTATAATCTTATTTTTATGACATTTTACACCAATTTGTAAGGGGGAATATTTGAGATAATGAAACTCTAATATTCATGATGGTAATTCTGGGTGATGAAATTTTTTGTGTTTATATGCATGTGTGTGTATGTTTTCCTTTTTTCTACTACTTTTCTGTTTTGCTTCAACTGATCATATATTATTTTTATAAAAGTAGTGAAAAATCACAATACCATAAATAAAATAAAGCCTTATCAATCTGATGGTGTTACTTATTTGGAAGTTGTTCTTTTTTTGTATGTTCCATACTATTTATCATTTTAGAAAATGTGATGAGATTGAATATTTGAATAATACTTCTCAGAAGTTAAGAAAATGCACTATATTTTTATTTTTGTGAATGTTCCAATATTTCTCATAATTCATGTTATCTTTTTTGGTTGGATTTATTTTTACACCACAGCTTCTGACTGTCCTGTGGCTCAAAGAATTTTGACTATGCTTTAATGGTGGATAAAATGCCATAAAAGGAACAAGCTTGCAGTAAGGAAACTCTCGCAGATAGTAAGTAGTTCAAATAGATCTTACAGGTTATGTATATTCTCAACTTTTATTTTTAAAGGAAATAAAGTAACCTTAATTATTCTACTAATCTATTTCTCTTTATCAAATTTCATCATTACCATCCATATGTAGAAATGTAAACTATAAATAGTAAGATTTATACTTGCATCTTTCATAAGATGAATCACATGGGTTTACTTATAAAACAATCACAAAAGTAGAAACTGAAGTTTCATTGTATTTGGTGTGGGGTTATTATTTTTGTGATTGGAGAGTAAATATTTAACTTTGTCTTTGTTCTTTGGGAAGTGACAGTATCTCGTCTGGAATGTGATTACATTCCATGAGAATGTCACCTGGTTATAAGGATTTAACGGCATTCTTTTGAAAGAGCTAGAGAACTTCCAAAAAGACTTCAGGAAAAGATAAAGTAGAGGAGGGACTTAAATAATGTCTATTGGCTGTTCTCTTATCTGGAATAAAAACCAAACATAAGCAGATGATTTTGAAATTAATAATATTTTGAAATTGAACCATTTCAAAGCCATTTGAACTGAAATCTCAAAAACATAAGAAGGGAGCTTTAGTCCTCCTGCTGAGCAGACAGACTTCCTTTGCAGACTTGAATAAGTGCTGTTGTCTTTCACTTCTCCAGTTTAAGAAATAAGAAAGATTGGATTTTGTTTCCTCCTAAGTCCTTGAAGTGATTAATTGCATAATGTTTCTAAAGACCTTTGAAAGCCAGCGGCTGAGATATATTATGCTGCTTCCCCCTTGATCATGACATTGCTGTTCTTTCCTCTGTAACACACTTTATAAACTACTTCATCCTAGTTGTTGTTTTTTTTTTTTTTTCAAAACAACTGATTATTTTCACGAGGTGTGTCCTCCCAAGAAAGTGACTGAACGTGCTACTACTGATCAAAACTTTGGATGGGACCTGGCTTCAGATTATTTTCTAAAACATGATATTGAGTTCTCTTTTCTCATTCGTTTCTTTTCTATGTTTTTAAATACTTCTTTCTTCTCCTTCCCTCTTCATGAGATATTTTTAACATAAAGAAAAATGCAGATTACAATGTAAAACTTGCAGTGCAGATGTCAGAAAAGATTATGTTCAGCTGGATTTGCTTCATATACATATTATATATATTACATTATTAGCATATATACATATACACACATACATACGCACATATAATATATATAAGTATTATTGAATATAGAGCAAGTATAAATGGGCCTTTCCCTTAACCATTTGCTTTTTTTCCTACAAGTTAACCACTGCCTTCACAATGTATACATTCCTCTCAGTCATGTTTTAAATATGATATAATATCTTGAGGAAATTTAAACATATGTAATATGTAATCATCTCCAACTTACTTGGTTTTAATTCAAGGATAATGACTTTCAAAATTTAATAAAATTGATGTGCAGGTTTACTTGATATAGATGCATAGTGCTCCATTAGATGTACTGCAAGTTATCTTTTTTCACCTAGGTACTTATTTTTTTCAGTATTTGACTCTAAAAACTTTGAAACGAACAATGGCTGTGAGTACATGTAAGTGACTGTAAAATGAACCACACCAGTGAACTTTCTGAGTCCTAGATAATCATATATTCAACTAACTCAAGTTGTTTTCCAGCAGAGTTAATAATACCACTCTCTTATGCAAGTCATTGTGTCCTCATATCGTCTCTAATTCTTGACAATCCAGTGTTCTTAATCACTGCTCATCTTATACATTTTAAATGATATAGTATGTTTTATGTAAGCTTTCTGAGATATAATTTACATACAGTAAAGTTCACCTTTTTGGGTCCCCACTTAGGAATTTTAAAAAACTGATACAATTGCATATCCACCACTATAATAAAGATACAGAATATGCCACTAGACTGGAAAGTTCTCTTGTGTCTCTTTGTAACCAAATCCTCTGTGTGTCCTCAGCCCTAAAACTACTTAATGTTTTTTTTTCTTATTTTTTATATATGAAGTGTGACCAACCAATACAGCGAATGTTTAAATTAAAAAAAATATATTACAGTAAGACATATTGCCATTAATCCTCAAAATACTCCTCTTGCTTTGAACACACTTATCCCATGTTCTTAATGCTTTTTGAAACTGTTCTAGAAGTTCTCTTTTGTGAGTGCCTTTAGGAGGTGTGATCAAAAATACAGTGGCTGCTGCCACCACATGCCATCCAATGGAAAAGCAGCTCACAAAACATTACCATCTGTTCTTATTCACGTTATTCACTGGGTCTCACCACCATGCCAATTCTGGCTCTTCCCAAAGTTAAAATGACCATGAAAGGTAAATATTTTGTATCTATTCAGGACATTGACAGCAGTGACAGTCCAACTAAAGACACTCATGAAAGAAGATTTCCAGAACTGCTTCAGAAAGTGTTAAAAATGGCAGGATAAGTCTGTTGGAAGCAAGAGAAGTATTTGGAGGGGAGTTAATTGCAATGTGTTTTTTACTGTAATACAATTTTTGAAATTTATATATGTACTGTACGTTTTGATCACACCACATAAACTAACGGAAGTCCCAATGAGCAGGTTCTAGTTCTTCACTTCTCAGATACAAATGAGAAGGTGTAATTTGGATCCTCCAGGAGGGAGATGATACATTAGAGCTAGATATGAAAGAGATTTATTGGGGAGTAGCACTAGTAAATGGAAAAGGGAAGGAACAGACTGAGAGGCGAGAGAGAGCCGTGAGATTTCCATAAGAATCTAATACCGTCTTTTTAAGTCTCTTGTATGGTAGGCTGACTCAGTCAGTGGCTGGGTGAAGCCGTGGACTATGAGTCTGCTGGAAATGTGATAGAGACAACACCAGAATACTGCCAGATAATGACCCTCTTCACGGCTGAGAAATCGTCCCTTTCATGTGGCTGGACACAATAGCTGATATGCACAATTTAAAGGAGAGGGCTGATTTGGCTCATGGTTTCAGAGAATTCAGTCTATTTTCAGCTGGCTCCAAAACAGGAATATCATGGAGGAAGAGCATGGCATAGCAATGCTGCTTCGTTCATGGCTGCTGGGAAGCAAAGCGGGAAGCAGTGCCAGAGAAGAAGGGGCAGGGAACCGTATGTAGTACCCACATCTGTGCCTCCATGGTCCTCCCAGGCACATACACAAGGAGTGTGTTTTACTAATCTGCTAGGCATTTCTTAATCCAGTGAAGTTGGCTTATCAAGATTAATGGTCACAGATGTCTTGTCAGTGCAGAGTCTTCCAGCACCCACTTCTTTTGTCACTGGTTTTGTGTCCGATCCCTTGTTCCCCCACCCCCCAGGGCCTAATGTACATTCTTCAGGATCCCCTCTGTGTACATGTCTGGTTTCCTCTTCATCCTAGGTACAAGATCATGGTCTCTTCCTTCTTTCAAGCTTGGCTGCATCATCCAGAATTTCTAAGTTTTACTGGTAGGAGAATAGTTGTATCTAGCAATGTCCATGACTCAGTGTGTTTGTCTCCCAGGATTTCATTTCAGAGAGATTAAATGGACTCAATTAGCACATCTGGGGCAATTATGATTATGTTATACTAGACAATAAGTGAAAGTGACAATAAGTGAAAGTAACCACAAAATGTCAAGGCTGCCATGAGAAATGGTTGAATGACGCTCTGTTCCTTGCTGACGAATTCTTACTTTTCACTGACTGTGTTAATGATCCCCAAGCTAGGAGGTGGAGATGTATAAAAAATGAAATGAAAAAGAAGTTGTTTCTGTAATCAAGAGACTCTGAGGTTAGTTGGTAGCAGGCACAGGGAATATCCCTGAAGCAATACCACCTGAAAAAACATGGCTTGAGTGTTGTCTGCTCGAAGTATGGACCGTGCATTAGTAGCATCAGTTTTGCCACAAAATCATTAAAAAAGCAGATTCTTACAGTCTGCTCCAACCTGCTGAAGCATAATATTCACTTTCACAAGATATTCTGGTGGTTCAAAAGTTTTGAGAAGCACTAAAGCACTAACATACACAGAAATGCCAGAGAAACGGGACTTTGGACAAAGAAACTGTAGGAATGAAGAGACAAAGGGATCTTGAATGGTGGCATGAGATTCCATTTTGAGGGAAGAAGAGAATTTCAATAAGTAGAGTCATAAGAAAGGACATCCATTCTATGCAACAAAATGTGGTACTCGATTTTAAAATCTACCAGAGAAGTCTTCAACATTAACTCAAGAATCCACCGTGCTATTTTATCCGTACATTTTTATGACACATCTAATAGACGACATTAGCATGCTTGCATTCCCGACTCCTCAGGGGAATGAGGCATAAAGATTGAAAGTTCAAAGTCAGCCTGGGAGACTTCCCAAGACCCTGTCTCGAAACAAACTGATAAGGGTTGGAGATGTAGCACAGTACTCCCTTGGATCAATCTTCAATATGGAAAAAAAAGACATTTTAATTTGATATTATAAGTATGTGGTATCCTTCCTGCTGCTGGGATTTTGCTGACACTCATAAAGTTATTTTGATAAGTCATTAACCAGGCCTACATGGTCTGAGTTTATAATGAATTTCACACTGAGGTGAAATTTTCTATTGCACACTGCTTTAAGGCTAAAATGCAGAAATGGAAACTTTTGTTATACATTAAAATGCTCTTTCTTTAATTCCTGCTCACATGAAGGCAGTAAGTTATATTTTCATGAAATGTTTCCATACTTCAACACCCCTGCTCGTATATTATGTGATTTCAGTGGGTCTGGCTATAATTACTGTCCTGATATTTCTAATTCCAGATCAGAGCAATGAGACAAGCAAATCTTGAACTGTCATTACCCAATCAACATCTCTGTCCTGGGTGGAACAAGACACTTCTACATATGATGCTGAGGCAATTTTAAATGTTATCCCTAGAGACTCGTACAACTTGACTTAGAACACATAATAGTGGTTATTCTAGCTGCAATGAAGAAAGATTGATTTTTTTCCCTTTTCCAATCTGGGTACCTTTTTCATGATTAATTTCCCTGACTCTTTTTCAGAATGAAGACGTTCCCTTTAATTATGAATTTGTCAAGGGTTTGTACATGAAAAAACATTCTATTTTGTCAAACATTTTCCCCAGTCTATTAACTGATCTTGTGATTTTGGAGTTTATTCTGTTTAATATGATATAATAATATATGATTGATTTTTGGCTGTTTAACTAACCTTGAATTCCTGAGATAAATCTCATTTGTCACAGTGTATAACTCTGTATTTGCTGCGTTTGGTTTGCAAATGTTCTGTTGATTATACTTGCATCTGTATTCATAAAGGATATTTATTCGAATTTTTTATTATGTCTTTTTCTTATTTTGGAGACTCAAAGAATGAGCTGGGAAGTCTTTTTTTTCTCTTCTACTTCTTTTGGAAGAATTTGTCACAAGTTGATATTTTTTGAAAAATACTTTTTAAAAATCACCAGGAAAGCCATTTGGTCATAGGAGTTTTGTGAAGTTCCTAGATCACTAATTTGATCTCTTGATGTATTGATTCAGGTTTGGTATTTTGTTTTCTACAGTCAGTTTCAGTAGTTTGTGTCTTTCTAGAAATCTGTTCTTTTAAATTACCTAAAATCAATACGTTGTATTTTCATTCATTTCTAAGTAACTTGTAATATTCCTTGTAATTTTTTCTTTGATTCTTTAGTTATTCAGGACTTTCTCTCTTAATTGCTACATTCATGGACTTCCCAATTTTTTTTCTATTTTTGATTTCTAGTTAGTGTATTGTAGTTCAAGATTAATTTCTGTATTTTAATAACTTTAATACTTTCAAATTTATTGAGTGGTATTTTATGTTCTAATGTGTAGTCTATGCTAAAGAAAGTGTCGGTGCACTTGAAAAACTATGTTCTGCTGTGGAGTTCTTATAAAGTTTTTGACAATGTTGGTTTCTTCTGTCTTTCACATATTCTGAATTTTTCTTTAATTTTCTGCTGAGCTTTTCTAACCATTCTTGGAAGTTACGTACTGGAATCTACAATTGTGACTATTAAATTACACTTGTTTGCCATCAGTTCTATCAGTTTGTCTTTATTTACATCAGGAAGATATTGCTAAGTGTTTATGTGTTTATTATTTTCTACTTTCTGGAAGGATTAACTCTTCTTTATTGTAAAATGCCTCTTTTCCTCCAGTGACACTTTTTTGTCATAAAGTTTATTTTGTTTGTTATTAGTACAGCCATTCAGCTCTTTTGGGTATTGTTTGCTTACGATAACTTTTTCCAACCTTTTATTTTTCAACCAGTTGGGTCCTTAAATTTCAAACTTAGCCCTTGTAGATAGAATATGTTTAAATAGTGTTGTTTCCTTCTGTGAATCTTTTTATTGAAGTGTATAATCCATTAGATTTCATTTCTGATAAGACAGAATTTATGCCTGTCATTTTGCTACTTGTTTTATATATAAGTGCATATTTTTGTTTCTCTTTATATATGCTTTACTGCCTGCCATTGGAGTTAAGTAGACACATTTTGGCAACTATCTTAATTCTCTTGTCTTGCTGTTTTGTTAAACCACATTTTTTGAGTTATTTTCCTGCTAATTGCCCTTGGTATTGCGATGAGCTCATCTTGTTAAATTAATTCCAACTCAATTTCAATAATATACCAAACTGTATATCTATATAATGACATCTTTTCCCCCTTTGTGATATTATTATGATAGACTCACATAATTATATGTTTTACACTCATCAACAACATTTTCTAATTGTTGTTTAATGTACTTGCCTTTTAAGGTAGGTGAAAAAGTATTCCAAAGATGTATTCATCTTGCTTCATATATTTACCTATGTAGTTGTCTTGGCTGACAGTTTTTCTTATTCCATAATTCAGAGTATGGATTCATTTTAGCCTGAAAGACTTATTTTTGTGTTTCTTCCTTGATAGGTCTACAAGAAATCAATTATTTCATTTTTAAATCTAGGAATATCTTAATTTCTACATTTTTAGAACATGACATTTCCAAAAATTTGAAGAAAGTATGAGTTTTCTCTATTTAAACTCACATACTTATACTATACTATTAACATCATATGGTTGTTAAACTTAATACACCAATGTTGATAGATTATTCATCATAGCTCACGATTTATACAGATTTCCTTAGTTATTGCTGCCCTTTTCATCCAGCATATCACATTACATTTAGCGATGTTTCCTTAGGCTGTTCTTGTGTGTGACAATCATTCAGATTCGCCTTTTTAAATAACTTTGACAGTAATATCGATCATTCATAATTTGTAAAATTTGGTTCCATTGAGATTTATGGATAATATTTTCTCATAATAAGTCCAAAGTTATGGTTATTATAATTGAAGATTACAGAAGTAAAGTGTTGTTGTTGTTGCTTAATATTAAGAATACATACTCTCCGAATACATGACATCACTTTTGATATTTCCCTGTTCACCAGTGTGGTGTTTGTCAGGTTCCATCACTCTAGTGCTATCCCCCTGCTGTTTATGTGCCGTCTTCTCTAGAAAGAAATCACTATGCACAACACACACTTGGGTGCAGAGAATTTTGCCGTGTCCTCGAGAGAGATTATATATATGCACAATTTTTAAAAACTCTTTGTGCAGATTTTTCTATTCTCCTCTATTTATTAATTTAATAAATTTTGTTGCACACATTTCTTCAAGCTTTGACCATTAGAAACTTTTTCAATTGGCTCTTTTCCCCTTTGACCTGACCTTCATTACTGTGAGTCCTTTAATTATTTTCTTTTCTCTTTTCACTACTTCCTGATTTGGGGGCACTACAGATGGTTCAGACTCATATTGTATATTCTGTGCCATGACCTTAGAATCAACTATTTCCTCAAAAAAGCCTGGTAACTTTAATTGAAGAGTGATATTAGAAACTGAGTTTTAAATAAATGTATACTAACCCATGTGCATAGACATATCTCTAAATAATTTTATATGTGGCCATCTGGATCTATATGAATCTAAACATGAATTAACTGAGGCCTCCAACTGTAACCCTTTACACAAGGAGCAGTCTGCCTCTTCCCCTTACATATCTGCGATCTCTCATTCCCCACTTATGCTCAGTTTACTTAATTGTGAACTCTCACTGACTTAGTTGTTTAATCCCAGTGTTCATATAGAGGAGAATCATAAGTGATAACTTATACCCTCACGGAAAATGACTTTATTTTGGCTTGCCTTTAGTTTCACAGATTCTGCTCTTCCAAAGTTACTTAGCTCAACAACTTTTTCCCTCCTTCTTTCCAGTGGTGTTGTTTCATACACTTCGAATACAGTTGGACAGTGTGGGTTTTTTTTTTTTTTTTTTTTTGCATGAACTTAGTAAGAGAGACAAAAGAAACGAAATCTGAACAAACCATGATGAGTGTGGAATTGTCCTCCTCAGTCTTCTGCTTGTAGTTATACATTCTAGTGGCTCTACAATCCCGCTGCATTTGCTTACATGTTTGTTGATATACTGATTTAAACGTTACTTTTACTTGGGAGAATTTTTGTGTCTTTTTCATTTGTGTTTGTTTTTTCTCTTCCACAAACCCGGAAGCTTCTCCGGAGTACTTGGTTGTCCCCGTGGTTGAGAGAACCAGCGCTATTTTGAGTAGCAGGAATGCTTCTGTATTGTGTGATTGCAGACAACAGATCATTTAAGATGAAGCCCTCCAGAAGTGTTATCCTAGAGTGTCGTCTTCATAGGTACTCTATCTCCAAATCTTTCATCTCTGATGCTCTTCGATAGGAAGAGCAGAAAGTGATCACACTGAATAATTTCCTCAAGGGTGAAAAGGGACCACAGAAGAGATACTGTGTCCTTGGTTTGAATGCAGAAAGGATTTAGACTAAAGAAAACAGGACAGAAGAACTAGTGTCATTTTGAGAATGAAGGTCTATGTTCTTGTACCAGCCTAAACTTAGTGTTTCTTTGTAAGCATTTAACCTTTGTAAGCATTTGATATAACAGATAGGTCTTCACATAAAACTATATCATTTTAGGGATGGGCTGCACGTACTTCTGCTTTCCCAAACTTCTTGTTACAGCAATATAAATATGATTCTTATCTAACAAGTGTCAGTAGGAAGTGTGGAGTAGAAGTAAGTACACTGAAAACAGGAATAATACTTAGAGATAATTCAAAGACAATGGAAGCTACACTATTTGGAAAAGTTAAATTTGCTTGTCCTTAGTAATGCAAAGGGCTGTCTATTCTAAATTTTAAGTTGTGTTTTTATTCTTGGGAAATTTTATCCTCCCTCAGGCAAATCCTCACTTATTTCCGTGCTATTATCTTTCCTTGAATGTTCGTATTTTATAGTAAGTAAAACGTTGGGTTAACCAAATCTACTAATCCAACAGGATGAGTTACAGCAAGAAGCATTTCTAGAATGACTTAGAAGCAGAAAAAATGAGCAAAAACTCAAACTGGTCAAGTAGTTTTTTTGGCTATTACTGCTGGAAGCAACACACATCCAATTAACACTTTTGCAAAGTTTGGGTTTTAGCGCCATCCTCGTCTCCTCATCCATCAGTAAGGTGTGAGATTGGCAACCTGTGATTGCACAGTGTGTGTGTGTTGTGTGTGTATGTGTGTTTGTGTGTGTGTGAGTCCCAGAGCTGAGACTCTATGTACTGGGAACTTTTGACAAGATAGCATATAAAATGCAATTGTTATATCTTAAATTGCTTCTCCTTAATTGGTTGTAAGTATTCTGCTGCTCAGTCAAATCCATACTAAAAAGAAATATATAGACTGGAGTCTGGGACACTGTGATAGGCTATTTCTCAAGTCAATGGCAATGACAACTTTTTTGGAGGG
Source organism: Hystrix cristata (assembly GCA_004026905.1). Lineage (NCBI taxonomy): Eukaryota > Metazoa > Chordata > Mammalia > Rodentia > Hystricidae > Hystrix > Hystrix cristata. Next base: position 86,005 of record PVJO010005016.1, on the reverse strand, counting down.
TGTGAAATAAGTTATCCAAAGATAAATTGGAAAGGAGTAATTAATCAACTTCATTTTGAAATTTTCATTATCTTTATTGTAAAATAAGTGACATAAAATTACCATATTAACCATGTTAAGTGACTGTTTCGGGTACATTAAGTACATTCAAATTATCATACAGTCATTATCTCCATCTCTATAACTTCTTCTATTTTCTAGAAATGGGCGAAACTATGTGTCCACTAAACAACTCCATATTGTCCCCTTTCTCCAGTCCCCGATAATATCTTTCTCCTTTCAGTTTCTGTGAATTTGACAATTTTAAGTACTTCGTATAAGGGGAACCATGCAACGTTTGTCTTTTGGCTTATTTAACCTGCCATTACATCTTTAAGTTTAGTCCATGTAGTAGCAGGTGTAAGAAGTTCTTTATTTTTTAAGGCTACATAATATTCTATTGCATGTGTGTCACCTTGTCTTTATTCATTCATCTGTTTGCGGACACTTGCGTCCATCTTTTGTTTATTGTAAATGCCATCTCAACTTCATTTTGAAAGGAAAATCTCTGCAGCCAAAGAGTTACTTTCATCACAGTGTTTCATGGTAAATTTGTGATAGCAAATTCCTTTGAGGAATGAGCCCCAGACGCAGTGCATTGAAAGCATAGAGATTATTTACTTTTGGGGCTACAAAAGTATTCCTGAAAATCTTTAAATCGTGTGAAATATCAAGCTGTCTAAGTACCTGCTCACTTTTACTTCTTTATAATGTTTTTAATTATTAGAAAGAACAGACGTGGCATGGCGGTGTTATTTCTGACTTTGGACAGCACGTCTCTCCTGTCCTGTGATAGGAGAACTAGAAAGTTCTGTGGTCTTTCCAGCAGTCCAAAGCCAAGTCTCGTTGGACTTGATTCATTCTTGCTCAGAGTTTTGGGATCTCCTAACTGTGTGTTTACGAGGGAAAGGTGACGGCCTTATCTTCTGAAATGGAGTGATATATGCTCCATTTGCCTGTGATATTTATGGGGGGGAATGTGTTCCAGGGACTTGAGGTTTTATGAGGTCCTCCTCAGTTGGATGCCTCTTAATTGCTTGAGTTACATTAGTGCTTGCGGCACAGTCCTTTTCTCAAGTGTCCAACCAAGCGCCCGATCAACACGCGTCAAAGCCACAGTAAAGTTGACATGCTTAAACAGGGCAGGAATGCTAATATTCCAGGCCCGAGAGAGGTAATTTGGGCCCAAATGTACTCCAGGAATGTTTATGTTTCAGATAAAGTGCTTACAACACTGTCGCTGCCCTTTTGACCACCATTTCCTTGTTTATGTGCTTCTAGGAGAAAGTGATACTTAATTCAGATCTTTACTTTTATTAGCTCCCAGAGTGAACTAGGTTTTCAGTTCAGTCTTATCTCTGATACGAGCATCCTGTTACATTCATATCTTGAAGATATCTTGGGGAAGATGATTAAATATGTTTCATCATGGCAACAACTGGAAGATTCATAATCCTTCCTTCCTTCCTTCCTCCCTCCCTCCCTTCCACCTTCTCTCCCTCTCTTCTTTCTTCCCTATACTTTCTTTTTTCTCTTCTTTTTCTTTCTTTCTTCTTTCCCTTCCTTTCTTTTCTGGGTCTTTCTCTCCTTCCTTTTTATCCATCTTCCATCTTTCCATCTCTTCTTACTTCGCTCCCTCTCTCCTTTCTCTCTTGTATTTTTTCCTCCTTTACTCTTGCCCTCTTTCCCTGATTTCTTTTGTTTTCTCAAATTCAGGAGTATATATGTTTCAAACTCAAGACAATGCATTTCAATAATTTGAAGTACAAAGACTATACTCTTTCCATTCTATGACAACATCTAGTTTTACCACACTGTAAGCAGAAACTCTGCCCTTCAGAATGTCTAATATGTGATTAAGAGCAGTTAATGTTTGGTCTGTACAAATGTCAAACAAATGTTTAGAACATGATTGTGTTCTCTGGTAGTGTCCTCTTTCTGAATTCTCAATATTTTTAGTATAGAACTGATTTGCCCTTGAAGTTCCCAAATATTCCATGCTTCAAGAGCCTCTGCTCAAGACAAGTCTTATCATAGAACTCTCTTTTTATTTTTATTTATTTATTTTTTTTTGTTGCTGAGGATTGAACTCGGGGCCTTGTGCTTGCTAGGCCAGCCCTCTAACCACTGAGCTAAATCCCCAGCCTCAGAATGCTGTTTCTTAACTTTATGTGGCTAATGTCTGCTGTCTTTTCTGGTAGTTTTGGAAAACATGGCCAGTGGGAATTCAAACTGCAAATGTCATGTTCCGTTCTCATTCAGGACTGTACTAAGTGAACTGGTAGCGATTTCTCCTGCTGCTGTTGTTTACGGTTTTTCACCCCAGGGTCCTGTGTTGGGACCCAAGTCCTCAATGGAGGATAATGAGACTTTTCAGAGGTGGACTAGTAGGAAGTCCTCAGCCAGTGATCGGAGGCCTCCCCTCAAAAGGGACTACTGGGGGACTAGTGGGATCCTTGTTAGTTCTTGTAAAAAGATTGTTATAAAAGTCTGAAAACAGGTCCACCCTGGCTTTCTGCATTGAAATGTGGTGACTCGCTCCTATCAATGTTATCTAAGAGGCAGCTAAGAAGGCTCTCTGGAGAGCTCAACTTGTACTACTGTTCTGCTCTTCAACTTCCCAAACTGTGAGCTAACTAATTCTCTTTGCTTTACAAAGGTACCTGCCTCAGGTACCTTTGTATCTGACTAATACACATGCTTGCCCTTCTTCCTCTGAATATGGAATATTGACGTGATTTTTTGTCAGTAGGCTACAGAGCACACTTAGGAAGGGGTCATGTGCTGTTTCCTAGTGTACCTTCCATACTTAGCAGGTGTCTGGCATTACTGAGGTGGAAAATGAATATGTACTGAATAACTCAGGAAGAAAATGACTGTACACAACATAAAGGAGCTCTGATATTACATCCTGAAGAGAATCTCTGAAAGTTCTCCATGCCAAAGGCTGTGCTTTCTTACAACATAAGGTCTAGTCCGAAAAAATTTATGAAACAAAATTGGCCCTGTAATACAAATCAGAAAACTGAGATTCAAGGTGACACGCCATTATCAATCAAAACCACACAAGTACTTGGAGAGAAAAACTGCGCATAATTTGACCTAACAAAAAGGGATTATTATTATTTGGTGGAGTCACATCAGAGGAAATGGTAGAGAAACACAAAAAACATCAAGTTCTACCTCTGGTAATTGGAGGGTTATCTATTGTTTGCACAACAACTCAAGAATAGCTCCAGTATAATGAGACTGCCAAACTTCTTTACTATCTGGCGGTCAAACTCCATCCCCTGTGAAGTCCAAATCCTTTTTCAAGTTTGGGTACTTTTCTTAGCCCTAGGTTGAGATAGGTTTACTTTATTTATTAGAATAACTCCTCTATCTTAGGTAACAATTTCACTTTCAAGTTTTCAAACTTCTCTTTCGTTTTTATCCCCTGACTATATCCAGATCACTACGGCATTGGTATTAGGCATTGTCTCAGGACAGAGAGGGAAAAGATTGTGTGTTCGTTTCCTGGGCTTCTTTGCCAATTAACATAAATGTTGCTACTTAAAATAACAGAAATTTATTCTCTCAAACTTCTGGAGCCCGGAAGTGAAAAACCAACATGACCAGATGCCTGCAAGGGCTGTGGTGTGGAGGGTTTATATTTCTGAGTGTGCTTGGATGCTTGAAAGACAAAATGACAAATTAAGGTCCATTAACTCCAACATCACTTCATGGTTTGAGAATCAGATAACTTACACGGCAGTATTAAAACAATTGTTGCTGAATTACAATGACAATTGTAATAAAATTCAGTTCTCTCTGGGTTTGGTTATTCACTGAGAAATAAAGGGATTCTAAAAATTGGAACAAGAGGACATGTGGCTGGACCCAGGGAAATTGACAGTCCTGAATCCAACTCAATTTGAGGTTCTGTTTCCCAGTGGAAAAATCTTGCCATGTGATATGTATCAGTCAGTGCTTATTAGAGAAACAGATTTAATGCAAGATAAATGGTAATAAATAAATATATGAAAAAAGTGTTCAACATCACTGGTCATTCAAGAGATGCAAATTAAAACAATGCTAAGATTCCATCTCACTCCAGAAAAAACAGATATTATCAAGAAATAAATCTTTCCTCCTTTAATTTGTGGGTATCGGGTATTTTGTTTTAGCAATGAGAAAAAGAACTAAGAAAACTGATGTCATAGCATCACAAGGTATATGTATGTAAACCTTAAGTAAATATACCTTTTATTGGTTAATTGTACCTCCAATAAAGCTGGGAAATAAATAAGTAAGCAAGGTAAGGCCTCTTTAGATGTTAGTCACCCTCTTTCCAGTTATTTTGAAAGGACTCATGAACACAGTGGTCAAAATGGCAGGAGGTAGGCTATGCCTGGTTTGACGTGAAGTTCCTCTTACCAAGGCTGACCTATTTATTGCTAGATCTATCAATTTTGGAGATAAACATTGTGTTCCTAGTATGAAACCATTCCCCGGAACAACCCTGGGAACCACCTGATAGCAAGTTGATTGCTCTGGACTATTTCCGTTGTAGAAGTAACAAACTGTCCCCATTAGAACTGACATGCATTCTGGCTATGCATTTATCCTCTCTACCAGTAATATTTCTTCTATCACTACCGCTCATAGACTCAAAAAATGCCTGAAACATTTTCATGACATTCTGCATGGCATTGCACAGGATGAAGAAATGCCTTGCACAGCAAAAGAACTGTAGCAATAGGCTTACAACTTTGAATCGCCTGAATTTACCATGTACTTTATCACTTGCAAGCAGTTTAAATGAGTGGGTAAGGGGATTATGCCTTTAGGGACTATATTTTGTCTTCAGCCTCTCTCTTTCTCCTTCTCCCTCTCTCGTTCTCTTTCTCTCTTCCGCTCCCTCTCTCCCTCTCTTCCTTTCTCCTTCTTTCCCTCCCTCCCTTCCTCTTGTTTGTCATGATGTGAGCAGATTTCCTACTCTATACTCTTCTGCCACAATGATTCTACCTTGCCACAGGCCTTAAAGCAAGGAAACCAACTAACCATGGTAAACCAAAGTACTCCTTCCATCCTTAAATTTTTATTCTCATATTTTGTTACAGGGACAGAAAGATGGCTAATTCATCATATTAGGTTAGGAGGTCTGAGGCATGCAAATTCTAAATGAAATGTCATCTAGGTATTGTGTTTTCCTAAATTGTTTTAAGGGATCCTACATACTTTATGGGATTCACTGAAGAAAATAGTAGAAATTGTTAAATTCTTGATTTGTTTCTCTGACATTATTATGGTAGGTGATTAAGGAACCTAATTAAAATGTAGGTTTTACACAAATCAATACTTTGTGTCTAATTTTTGCATATCTTGGGATACAAATAAATTAAAATATCAGTAAATTGACGATGGGATAATATGAATACAGACTCAACAATCTGCAAAATCTTTATCTGTTAATATTATCTCTTGGTTCATACAGCAGTACTGTGTCTGTTTAATCAAGTGTGAAAATGCTGAATTAAACACACCCATGAAAAAAGAGAGAAATAATCTTCTGAAGGGCTTACTATGATTTGCCTTGCTAAAGCAGGGCATCTCTCTGAATGTTGATATTGCAGAGACTTTCTATAGTAATTGATTTTTTTAAAAATTGCTTTGAAACTAAGAGATTAAGCCTGTTATTTGTGAATGAAGAAGTGGACCTATGTTGATTTTTAGTGCCTAAAGTTAGCCAGGCAAGGCTTTGAAATTCAAGAATATTACTAAAGTAACAAGTAGTCTGGTAGGCATGGACAAATTCAAAAGTGTATATGACATGGTCAAATTTGTATTTGAGGATATTTTAGTTATCACAAATGCACAAATGAAAAATATATATATATTGGGAATGAGCCAAAGCAGACTGAGTGTGCAAATTAATTCCAGAAGTTTGGAATCATTTCACATCATAGAGATGTACTGTCAAAAAGCAGGGTCAGAATACTTTTCCACAGACACTGGCTTTGAGACAGGTGAAGAAAAATGGTGGTCAGATCAGCAGAAGGTGGCGAGATGGAAAGTGGGTGAGAAAACATTTACAATGGGAGAGACAGAGGAAAAAAAATGAGCAGAAAAAGAGAAAATTATAATGGCTTATTAATCTTGTTCCATGCATTAAGGCATATTTGTTATTTATTTTTCACACAAACGAAATCTTTTTTACTATAATTAAAAAGCACTTTTAATAGGCATTGTTTGATGAAAATAGAGGTTGTCCATTGAAAGTAGCATTATCACTTATACTTTTCTCACTTGCAGAATGGGTCAGTAAAGCTCCTCACCCAAGGTAGTTTGAATGTGGAATAAGACTTGGTATTAAATGGAGCAAGGAAGTCATGCTTTGCCTTTGTATAAACATGAGACTTTCACACAAGCTTAGCAATCGTATGAATTTTTGCACAGTTAGTATACCGTTGTGCACCACCCAGAATGGCCAGTGTAGTTGAGTATACAGAGAATTTGAATTCTCACATTTTGTGCACCAGAGCATGCAAGGTATAATCTCTTTAAAAAACTAACCACTAAACATGCTTACCATGCGGCCCAGTCATTTCACTGGTATGTGCCAAAGAGAATAAGTACATGCTCCCACAGAAGAACTTGCATCAAAATATTCATAGCTGCCTTATCTGTAAAAGCCAAGCATTAGGGAAAACAAAACAAAATAAATATCTATCATTAGATGGAAAAACAAATTGTGACTCGATCCTACAATGAAAGACAGTAGAGTAATAAAGACCATAAAGCAGTGATACTTGTGCAGTGTACTGAATATTCATTCCCTTCTCCCAAATTCATGTATTGAAATCTGTACCCTCAAGGTGACGGTATCATGAAATAAAGCTTTGACAGGTGGTTAGATGTGGAGAAGGAGCCTTCACCCATGAAATCAACGGCCTGATAAGAGGGTCCCAGATCTTTTACTCCTCTTGTTACATGAGGACATAGCAAGAAGGTGCCATCTCTGAACCAGGAGCAGGGCCCGCACAAGACACTGAGTCACGGGTACCTTGATCTTAGATTTACAAGCTTCTAGATCTGTGAGAAAGTACATTTCTATTATTGTAATCTATTCAGTGTATGGTATTTTATTACAGCAGCCTAAATGGACAAAAACAATACAAAGCAACATGGATAAGCAGACCTCAATGAATTAATTTTGAGTGACAAATCAGTCACAGAAGTTGGAGTAGTGACCACCATGTGATGTTCAAGAGCAGGTCAAACAAAACTACAGTGTTAGGCGATAAGATAGTGAGTGCCTAAAGTGGAGGGCAGCGTGGGAATTCATTAAGCAGCATCACCAGAGTCTTTGTGGGACCCTAGAAATGCCCCATAGCTTGATCAGAATGACAGTTAAGTGAGTATGCATTTATCTCAGGTAATAGAACCACACACAGATCTACTCTATGTAAATAAAGTGCTATTATTTAAATAAATGAACAGATAGATAAGTTAATGCATGGATAAATTATTGCATATATAGCATCAATTTAAAAATACTCACTAATCGTTTTCAACAGCAGCTGCTAATTATTATTTTTAGTATTACTACTGCTTGTGTTTTTCCCTACTAGATGCCAGATGACCATGTCGTATCTGTAATTGCGGTGGGGATGGCTGGAGGTTAAAAGAAAATAGCTGGCAGTATTTAACATGAATTCTGATGGGTCTCTGGTTGAGCTTCTTGTTAGTTCTGTGAATTTGGGGAAGTTATCCTAAATTCTCTTACCCTTTGTTCTCATTCTTAATATATGGATAATAATTGTACCTCACCTGGTTTTTGTAAGGATTAAAACATTTGTATGATATCTACAGTACTACTTTCATTTTCATCATTAAAGTCTTTGTGAATTTTTGGTAGGCTGTACTGAAAATGTAGTTTTAACTTAGTTTTTGGTATTACTTTATAGTCTTACCTAGATAGTTTTAATATTGTTCTACTTAAGAGATTCACAAAATCCCTTCCCAATTAATTCATTTTATCTTTTGATTGCTACTTATGATAATCATTCTGGTGACTAGTAGCTATTCTGGTAGCTTTTAGGAAGGCTATCATTTCTACACTCAACATGATCCATTTAATCTCCTAGGAAATTAAAAGCTTATTGTACTAAAATGTAAACTGCTTCAGAGCAAAATATCCACTGTATCCTATGTTATAGCCACTTACTTTGCACATCGTCTGGCATCTAGTACAAGCATAATATACTCAATATTTAGTGGATCCATAAATCAATTTATTTGGTAAACGAAGCTACTCTTTGGGTCTGTACTGTGCCCAAATTCTACCCTGAGGAAAATCAAGAAGGCTGCAATTTCAAAGGCTGCTAGACTCTATATTTCATAAAGTGCACTGAGAATTTCTACAATAAGAGTTCAAAATTAAATGGACTTTGCATTAGAAAAGGGTTTAATACCTGCATCAGAAATGTCTTCTTTGAATGTGTGGATGCCAGCTTTGGAATTGTGTTGGCATGAAGAGAGGGGGCTAGAGAGAAGCAAGTACCATCTAAGAAATGTCTTTATGTTTGTTTTTTTAATCCATTGCAGGTGGCAACAGGCCAACAAAGATGCTGGTGTAATACTGGGCTTCTACAGGTTTCTATGAAGTATGTCAGATTATTTCCTCTCCAATATTGTAGTTGCTCGAATGGTGTTCAAAATCAAAACCATTCCTTTACATCTCCAGGGCTCTTGCTTGTCTTTACTTCTTCCCCTTTTTTGATGTTAATGGAATTTTATCCAGTGCTTAACTTCCACAGCAGATGACAAAATCCAGACTTAAAATACAACCACAGATTAATCTGCAAGAGTTCTGGATTAAATATCCTGTCAAAAAGCATAATTGAAAAGTTAATTCTGTAGAAATATTGTACCAAAGAAAATAGGCTGATTTGGGAGCTATGTTAAAATAAGAAAATGTTTGTTTTCATAGAGTGAAAACTAGAGTAGGGAGGAAAGGTCACACAAAGTAGTTTTAAGAAGCAAATATTTGTGGAATTAGTTTATATACTGTAAAATGTAAGAGACAATTATGAAATCAGATTGTGTCCACGCCTATCAGTACAAGCGCTGATTTAGGAAGGCGTTACCTGCCTACCCACAGTGTCAGTTGTGAATGTGTGGGGAAGTATGTTTATTAATAGAATGGAGGAGGGGCACACAACTGAAATTCAGAGTGAGAAAATATAATACACTGTAATACATAATATACTGAAGGAGAATAAGAGATCCATCTGCTACAGAAAATGTGTGATCCTGGGTTGGATTCTGTGCCATTAGGAAAAGAAAATACAGCATTGGAACAATTGGTGAAAATTAAATTTAGACTTTATGATATTATAAAAGTGCCTAATTTTCTATATTTGGTAATTGTGTCATGATTACATAAGAAAATACCTTTGTTAATGGAAAATACATATTAAGTACTTAAAGCTGAGTGGGGATGGCGAATGCAAATCACTCTTAAGTGGTTCAACACACAAAATGTGAGGTATATGTACCCACACTGGTTCTGACGTTCATACCCACATCTATATTTATGCATAGAGAGGGGAAGAAAAAATGGTAAAAACAAATGCAATAAAATGGTAATAATTTGCAACTGTGAGAGAAGAGTGTATGGCAATTTATCCTTCTTGGAACTTTCTCTGTAAGTTTAGGTTTTTAAATAAATTTTTAAAAGAATAAATTGAGGGACAATCTTATTTAAGTGCTACAGGCACGACTGGAGAATAAACCTGCTTATGAATCAGGAAAATTAAAATGTGATCTGTTCATAAGATGGTTTTTATTAAATGATCTTGAAGTGGACTATTAACTTTGAGTAGTGAGATTTCCTGAGACTCAGCAGAGTAACTCAGTGCCAACATTTTAAAAACATTCCTCAAAGATAAGTCTTTATGATCCTTAAATAAGTTAAAGTTCAGTTTTAAAATACTAAAAGTAAAAAATAAAATAAAATAAAATAAAATAAAATATAAAATACTAAAGGTATTTGTCTTCTACCTTAACAGACTTCTCAACAGCTAGATTTAATTTTTCAATTTCTGAAATGTGGTTGGGACTTACGGGGCTATTCAGCCAATTTAGACGGTTGAGTCAGGTTTAATTCGGCTTAGAGTTAACCTAGTAGTAGTCACTTGCCTAGTTTCACACGTCTCCACTTGTTGATTCATGACCGAGGCATTACTCTTTCCTAGCTAACTATAAGAAAAACGTTCCCTGAAACTTTACTTTTCATCATAGCAATCCTTTTCCCTGTTGCGCCCCTTCCCCTCCTGGTCTCCCCCCTTCTGTGTTGGTGCTTATGTGAGCCCACACTCTTCGATTTTATATGTGGGAGAAAGTATATTTGAAGTGTGACTGTCACTCGATGCTTTTTTCCCCCTGTTGCTTGGGGGAATGTGGACACCACTTGTGACCCTTGGCTGTGTCCCTGAGATGTCGTAGCCTTTGCAGTTAAGAGTAATTGACAGTAGAATACACTTTGTTCTGTACAGTTAAAAAATGGGTCCCTTTGTTTAGCCAACCTTCATGAACTTCCGCTTATTTCAATGGCAAATGAAACATTTATGTAAGAAAGAAATATTGTCTTCAGTGGGAAATGCATTCCATGTGCGGTGTATTTCATATTATGGCAGATTTTTTTGAGCCCATATTACTTTTATTCACAACGTGAATACATGAATTTTTCAGGGGCCAGTTATCTGAAGATGGTCATTATTTACATTTATGGAAAAAGATGACAAATGATAAAAGTTAAATATTTTTAGGGGTAAATATCATTTTAACTCTAGTTCCCAAAAAACACTTCCAACATTTTTATGTGAATTCCCTTTCAAGTTTTAAAAAATCTGATTGCACGAAGTGCAAGGGTCAGAGCTTAAGGACAGAAGACGAAGGTCACATCAGCGTCCATATACTGTCAGTGCCATGAATCTTCCCGAGCCGTCTCTGCTCTGTCTTTCCACTTTAGACTTGCCTTACTCAGCAAGTGACTAGAGCGGCCAAGGTGCAGGAAGGGCATGCGTCGCGGCGTCTCACAGAGGTCTGATATGCTTAATACTTGGAGCGTTTCTCAGGCATAGGACAGTATCTTGGAGACTGACATTTACAGCAAGATCAGAACCCTTGTGTTTAGGTACGTCGCTGGAGAGGTGGGCTGGTGTGAGTTGAAATGACATCGCTCAGTTAGTGGTCATTATACAGAACTGAGGAACATGCAAATGGAGAAGAAACTGAGTGATATACAGACGCGTCCTGGTTCCCTATTGTGATCTATAGATTCTGTTCTCTGAAATGTGTGTGCCTGCCTGTGACTGTGGGAGGACTCGGAGATCCCTGGAGACCATCCGAGGGCCCCTTGCAAGCAGCCTCCATTGGGGGGACAGTACACTAACTAGGTTTACAGAGGCCTCTGGCCTTTCTGCCTCTACTCCTTTCTTCCTTATGAAGCATTCACATCTTCCCAGTCATTTTAAGATGTCAGCCTCTAGTACCCTGGCCCTTAATAAGTACAGTAACTCCAGTGCTCCACACATAAACCCTGTGACACATCGCCCGAGAGTAATGAATGCCTCGCGGAGCCTGGAGAGCAGAGCAGCCACAGCGTATTTTCATTATCGAGCTCTGGGCTCCCTCTTGTCTGCAGCTTCCGGTATTGACCAGATCCCTTATGGTCAGCCATTTAACAAAGGCTTCTTTGCGATCCTAGATTTCTTGGATTTGATATCTGCCCTTCTCCTTTGTAATCCCCCCACCCACACTAATCCTGCATTCTTAACCTTTTCAGTGTACATCTGGGAAGTTGAACTCCAACCCCCGGAGGGAGCCCGGTGTTTGTTCAAGTTGCACCACTCCGTGAGGTACGGGAGTGTAGATTGTAGATTCTGTGTGTGTTTCAAAGAACATCTCCCATGTATTTTTCTGTGCTTAACGGAGGGGGTGTGGCTCAGAGATCGCAACCTCAAGGGTTCTCTAAAGCCAGCGGTGGCAGTGACACCCTTGGAAGCTTGACGGAAATGCAGAACCTCAGAGTCTGCCCCAAATATGCTGAATCTGAGTCTGCGCTGTCACAAAATTCACAGGTGATCTGATGTGTTTCGAACTTTGGGGTGCTCTGGTTAGAGAAGCTTTCATTGATTCTCTTGAATTACTTCGCCTATGAAGTGGGGAATCTAACTCACAGCTTTTCCACTGTTTAACCATATTGCTCAACATGAAATATTGTCCTGATCAATGGATATTTTTTCCAGCTAAATTAAAATTCATTTGGGAAACTGTCTTGTATTTTTATGTCAAGTTGTTAAAATATGTCAAAGATATTCTATTCTATCCATTATCCATAAATGCTTAGAAAGGAGGATCTTATGATCCTAGGAGAGTGCTTGGCCTCTAGGATAGGGACAGAATATGGCTCTTTCTTGGTACCTTCTCCAGGGGATCCTTGCTGTCTGTGTTTTCCACATGTGAGTGGGAGGCCTAGTAGGGCCGTGGAGCTCACCCCAGCACAGTGCTCTGGAGTCCGTCTCACGATGAATCTCTCTACTTTTTTACTCTTCCTCATAGGAGATAATTCAAAAAACTAGAAGACTTTAGTTCCAAACAATTTTTTAGCACAGGGCTTCTGACCCTCATCATGGGGTCATTCTTTATTATGACAGGCTGCCCCTCAACTATATGCCAGTCCCTCAGCACCTCTCTGCCTGCCCTGCCCTCCAGATTCTGATGACAAGGATGTCTCTCTAGTTGCCCTCTAAGTGCTGGCTGCAGAGTGGTAGGAAGATGCCCACGTCATGAAAGTGTTTTTGGTGTCATCACCAATGATGTAGCGTCTTTAGCCTGTGTTTCCCTGTGTCTCTTGCTAGCTGCAGTCTTGGGTAAGCTGCCTCTACTGTGCTTTCTCTGTAAAAAGGAGTTTTATGTGCTAAGGCTCTTGTGAGAACAAGGTGATACATTCTGTTGGTACTACTCAGAATCACATTTAACACAGAAATGATCGATAATTATTTATTGCTATTACCCTTTGGGTCTTATCAGACCTCCAGATCACTTGAGGAACAGAAAGTGGCCCATCTTCCTTTATAGTCGGTAAGAGATTCAGTTTCTATCGTGGAGTGTTTTCTGTCCAAAACATGGGAATATACGGTTAAAATCAGCTACCCTTGATTCAATTTACAAAACTTTCAAAAGTGGGCAAAACTAACCAATATAAGAGAAGGTTGTTTTAGCGTAATTTCAAGGAGTCCAATGAGACTGGTGGGCTGTTCATGTTACTTATTTTATTTTATTTTATTTTTTTAACCTGGGAGCTGGTTACATGGAAGTGCTGATCTGGGGTAAAATCCATTGGGATGTTTACTTATGGTTTAGAAACTTTTCTTTATTTGTATTTTAGTAAAAGTTCAAACATACTTACAGATCAATTGTAGAAGAGTAAAATCCTTCTTCTGCACCTAACAATGTTTCAAGAGCAGCAGAGACTCCAAGATACAACACACTTTGAGCGATTTGTTGGATTATGATTGTTGTATTATTCATAGAGTTTTCTAGAGAAGGCTTATTTCATAAACTCTGTCTGCACTCGTGTTATAAATTTGAGATAGAGCATGAAACAAAGTTATAGGATTGTTTACACTAACATAGCCAGAGACAAATCTGATTTTTTTTACATAGGCATACTGTTGAGAAGTGCACCCTGGATGACGTCAAGTATATTTTCAGCTACTCATGCTATTGTTAATGTGAAAATTATAAAACTAAATTATACATCCCCCATTTTCATTATGAGATAATTTTACAGCGGTCAAAAAAGTTGTACTTCACACTTTCCACATTCACCGGTGTATGTGGATACTAAATTTGAGATTTCCCTTTGGCTTTCTGCTCAGTAGCTGTAAAGTCAACAGAACGATTTTGGTTGAAAGTTATTAAATACAGCAACAAACTGAAAACAAAGAGACTTAGATCTCAGAAAAAGAGATAAAATGTAGTTTAGAAGTGGGTCTAGTAGAAGGAAAAAACTGGGGCACGGAAGGGTAGACTCACCGTATGATTCCTAACCCTCCTTGAGGCCAGGAATTCCAACTTTTTATTCCATTTCGCCTCGCTGAACTGCTGCTGAGGAGTCCATTTGACTCCTCAGGGTTCTGTGCCTTTTTATTGTTTCTTCTCTCTTAGACAGAATTCTCAAAAAGCAGAGGACCAAGGGATCACTCAAGGTGTCCAAAGAGTAGAAGGACAATTGGAGGAGGGGTTAGAACTGTGGTTAAAGCTTCAATAAGACAGACAACCCATAAAATGGCATAGAACATACTGCCTGTGAGAACTTAGTAGACTATGACCGTGTTTTTCAGTAATAGAATTCTGTAGAATGATAAAGAAAATAGAACATGAGTCCTAGTTGAAGCTAAAACATGCTGCCATGGCAGGGAAACAGTTAGATGACAGAGGTTAAGACTTCAAGTAAGAAGTCATTAGAAATGACTTTCCTTTTCCTCCCAACTAAGCCATGTTTGTTTCCCCACATAGCGTGGCGGCTTGGTGTCGACAGTTCTTGTTGGTCTGGTCGATAGAATTGCCTTTTTCATATTCCACGAGTGCTAAGCCGGGCTTCTCTGATCCCTTTCCACAAAAGAAGACAGTGTGGTTAGTAAAACTGAACCTGGTTTGCCTTGGATTCAAAGACTGAGTATTGGCCTCGTCCGTGGAGTCGGGGGTGGAATTCTGGGGACAGCATATCTTTTGTTTCCTCTCTTCTCTCTGTCTTTGAAAGATTTTCATGAAAAGCCTTTAACATGCATGACTAAGAAGTTCCAGGAAGACTCAAACAGCAGAATGAACATGGAGGGGAATGAGAAACAATCAAAATGCTGAAGTCAGATGTCCTTAGCTAAATGACACTGCCAGTGGCAGATACGTCTTGTAAGTAGGAAGATTGTTTCTGAGTGTGATATAATGGCTGTAGAAGGATGGGGACCACCAGTGTACATATATTTATACCATAAATTTCCTATACCAGACAGATGTGTGCATATATTCAAAACAAGTGATCTGTATGTCCGTAGAACTAAAGGTAGAAACTAGAAGAAAAAACCGGGAAGACAAATAACTAACTGCAGCCATGTAAAGCATGAGATTTGGCATTAAGCATTAGTAACTTAATGACCATTGATCACTGCTGGAGTTATGCCATTTGTGGTTGTAGCACAGGTGAGATGATTCTGTATGGCGTTCCCAGGAATGTATTCTTCTGGCTGCCTTGGTTCTCTTGACTCTTACACCTAAGTACAGAGCTTTCTAATCCCTCAGATTGATGTTGCCCTTCTCTGTCTGTTTCTTTATTGCACTTTTAATTTTATTCTCTAAAAATAAAGGCCAGCATGAAACAAGCAAAGTAGATGTGAGACTAACTTTCCTCCCAAAGTCCAACTGATTGTTTAGTGATCTGCTCCCCACTTTTGGGTGACTCCCGGCTCTGCAGTCTGGCAGCCCCTGCAGCTATCTTGATGGAGCTAAATAACCTCTGCCTGGGCCTGCCCCGAGTTTTCCCAGCTCAGGGTTACTCCTGAATGACACTCTGTCATTATGCTATATTTAGGCCCTGAAAGTTGTAATTAGCTTTGTTCCGCTGCAAATGTATCCAACCTTGCATGCAATATAAAAGGTAATAAAATAGATAGGCAGACGGAAAAAAAAATGAATAAACCTCATATACAGGAACACTTCATGATTCCCAAACTGAAGAAAGAACAAAAGGAAGGGAACTTCTACAGTTTCAAAAGCTGAGAAAGAAGATTGTCAGTAAAAACAATCAAACCACACCTAGGTATAACCTACTTGAGACAGAATTTTTATTTAACCCACTCCTGTAATTTCACACTATCCTAATCTTTTCCTCATCCACCAAAGAACTTATTCTGTAATTATATAATATTTTGTGGAAGTTGCTTTTCTAATATAGCAGCTCACATTCTGTAAGGAATCAGTTTTCTCTAATAGTAAGTGGACTTCTCCAATTCCATTGTTTAGTATCATTGCATTACCCTTTCTAGGTGTTGTATGGGATCTGAGCCATTTGTTCTGATACAGTCTTGTCTGTTTGTAGAAATAGATGCTGCTTATGAGAAAAGAACTGGTACAAATGTACCAAACCATGAAATCCATGATGCAAAAATCATAGTACTATTTGGCGTGTCCACTTTCTTTGACTTGCTCCGTTATAAGTTCCTTGCAGGTGAGATCTTTCGTTGCATCTGTCCTAGACTGTAGTTAAAAATGGGCCACTTATTAACTAGTGCTCACTGTGCCATCAAGCCGATCCATTTAGGAAAAAATATGCTTCCTCAAGACCCAAGGGAAACATTGTTTATATTCTATTTCTCATTGTCAACTATTAACAATGGTTTTCTTTTTTGACATCATGCATGACTTCGAAGAGGCCTTCACGTTTGTCAGTGTTGTTCAATGAATAATAATTCTAATGAGAGGAATAGGTGCAAAACATCAAGAAAGATTTTCAAAGAAAGAATAAGTATGAACTTTGTGTATTCCGAATTAGAAATGGGGAGAAGAAAAAAAAGAAAAGAGGTTCAAAGTAAAGTAATGCCAAGTATCTTGGTAAATTACGTATGATATGCAATAGTGATCCTAATGTCTTGGTGAGAGTAAATGTTGTATTTGTCATATTGTCTTATTGTCTTCCGGAATGGGTCAAAAGAGTTTCATTTTGTTTTTTTTTCATAGATTGTAGAAGATGAGGTGGTGTGATGGTTGAGTTTGATTGGTCTGGCAGCTGCTCAGGGGACTGGTGGACCACACTTCTGGGCATGCCTGAGTAGATTGTGGAGATGTGACTTGGAGTACTGTATCTGGTCCCCAGTCCCTTTCTCACTGGTATTGTTCCCCTGCACTGCTTCCTAGCTGCCGTGGAACACGATGCTTCACACCATCATGCTCTTCTAGCATGACGCTTCTACCTTGGAGTCAAGTAGACTCCATGCACTGAATCCCCTTAAAATGTGAGCCAAATTAAAACTGTCCTCATTTAAATCGTGGATATTGGCTTTTGTGTCCAGCAGTGGGAAAGCTGACTAATACACATGGACAGGGAAAACCTAGTTATCTAACTTAAAGCAGAATCTTAAGAGTGATAAGAACAAATGGTGCCATGCAGACAAGAGGAAAGGATCCAGCTACATGGTGGACTGGATAAAGAAATTTTCTGTGCCTTCTGCCGGCATTAGGCTCGTATGTAATAACACAAGCTAGAAGCAAGGGAACATGTAACACAAAAATTCAAATCAGGTAAAATTTGGCACTTTTCAGAATATTTTTTATTGATCTTCATATTCAATATATGCAACTCTTCTAGGTGGAAATACACAAACTCACTTGTCAGATGCATAAACTTAGTAACATCAAATAACTTAGCAATCAAGTTGTCAGCAAGTTAAAAGTAGAACCAAGATTCAAACTTAGAATCTGCCTCTCAGATTAGTTCTTGTTGAAATCTTTTACTCTCTGGCCTAAAAAGGCACAGGGAAACTAGATATCAGGATATTTACACTTCCTAACTGCCTTTTAAAGAAAATAATTACATTCTATGTCCAAAATTTCATCTGAATTTCTAAACCCTGAATGTGCAAACTGCAAATAATAAATAGCAGCCTCTGCTTTCATATCTTGAGCACCTCAGCTACTTTCCCATCACTGAAACACGGTGTGCAACACACCCATCTTCTTTTGGTTCATTTTCAGTCCGCGTCTCCAAAGGCAGAATGGCAGAGTCAGAAGGCCTAGCCAGAGAGCTGCTGCTCATCCCAAGGCATCCAGGAAGCAGAAAGAGAAAGACAAGAGTACACCCTTCTGGATCATGCCCGAGCAACTCAGGTCTAACCAGGCCCCGTCTCCCACAGAAAACTTAGCTCCTGAACTCATCAATGGGTGAATCGACTGAGTATAGCACCTCTGATCCAATCACCTTCCCAACACACAAGAACTTTGGGGGACATTTTAGATCAAAACTGTAACACTGAGCAGCAAAAATATTTCTCTTCTGTTGGCCGTTGATTACAAAGCATGGTGTTCAGGGCAATGAAGACACTTGAGAAGGTGAGAGTTAACTAGAGCTATTGGGTGGTGTCTACTCATTCCCCAGAGGATTGTTGAGCATTTTGTTATTGTTTGTAAGAGAAGCTACACAAAGTCATAGTGTAAATTTCTTCGTGTTCATACAGTAGATCCATATAAAATAATGATAAGTATGCTTATTTGAGAGAGCAAGATACTTGGGATTAAATTTTCCAAGCGTTTCATTTTCTTAAACATTGAATCATGGCTAAGTTTATGAGAAGAAGAGAAGGAGAACTGGGGTGTGAGAAAGTGGTTTAATTAAATTTATTTTATGGTGCTTTATCTGGACTTTTAAGTTTGTGAATTAAAAAAAAAATCAGTGTGTGCTCTGTATTGTAAACATTTCTTTTAAGCCATAGCATTATAACAAAAGCCCGGTTACAAGTTTTTATTTCATTCATAGCAAGTAACATTTGTCCCTTCGCTGTTGGTTTCATTTGACTTCTCAAAATTGACTTTTTCATATTTAGAACCAAGCTTTTCAAGGATTTGACATTTTATAGTTGGACTGAAATTTTAAAAACCACAAGATTCACACTTCTCTTCTCTTCTCCTCTCTTCTCTTCTCCTCTCTTTTTTATTTTCTTTCTTCCTTTTCCTTCCCTTCCCTCTATCCCCTCCCATCCTCTCCCCATCTTCCTCTCCTCCCTTCTCCTCCTTTTCCTCCTTCCTCTCTCTTCCTCTCTCTGTCCCTATCCCTTTCCCGCTCCATCTCTCTTTTTCTCTCTCCACTTTAGCAGTTCTCTGCTGACTTGACTTAGATTTACTTTACCCACTCTCAAAATTTCCAAAACTGTTTTTACTGTTGTGATAAGACTCGAGTCAGTGAGTTTAAGACTGGAAGGAATTCTCTGTAGGAAAATGTGGAAGGTATGAGTGGAAGGAAAGTGGGCTGGAGAAGACAGGCCACTTGTTGTGCTATTTCCTTGACAAGATGTCAGCTCAGTTACCTTCATACCGTTCTCTGTCTGAGAAAGCCAGTTCAGCCATTCTGGGTCACCCCAACCCAGAGTTCAGCACCGTGTGTGTGTGTGTGTGTGTGTGTGTGTGTGTGTGCTTCAGGAGCATAAAACGGGTGTAACTGTTCTCTTTAAAACAATACTGTGTCACACACATGAACCACGTATATAGATGGTACTGATGAACACTTCCCACCAAAATCCACAGAAAATCAAATTTAAAAATGTGAGAGCTGCTTGGAAAGTCTTATTATCAGGCTTAAAAAAATTAAAATGAACTTTGAGATTGGACCTTGCTGTCATCACGAATATTAACTCACGTCTCTCCTTTTGACACAAAATTCTCGCAGGTGGTTCTAATTAGACCTAAGTAGTCACTGTGGCCAGTTTTACTAAATCCAGATCTCGGCCAGAGTAATGGAAAAAAGTTTCAGCTTGGCTTCTTGAAAAATGGAATCTATATTGAGATAGTTCGAGGAAATGACACTTACAGGGAGATGTAAAAACCACAGCTCGGGTGACTTTGGGCTTTCTTTCTTTAGGGAATCACAAGAGTGTGAGCCGACCTACTGCCATGTTTCTTGCTCTTCCTGCTAGCAAATTCAAGAGTTTCTTAAAGAAACTTTGTATTCCATCTCAGCCAAACTCTTATCCACTTTGGTATCTAGTAGATAGAAAAACAAAACAAAACAGAAAAAGCCTGTATGCTAAGCATTTTCTTAATTTTTATCATTTTATTAGAATAGCTGAATGGCTATTTGAAAATCCTCTCTAGTCTCTTCCTTACTAACTTGTTGATTTTGTAGATATCGCCTCTACTTTATTTGGAGAAATCTAGAAAAGGAAAAGTTCTTTTGCAAGTCAGTTTCCAAAAATCGATGGGCTAGTGAAACTTGTATTACTCAGCTTATATGTTATAATAATATTTTTTCTTAGTCACGCTTCTCTTTTTAATTTTAGTAGTATTCTATGATGTAAACATAGTTCTTCTTGACTAAGAGATGTCTAAAAATATTCATGTAGGTAGTTAGTGGACACTCCAAGTAATTTGTGTATCTTTTTACACAGAACAGCATGTATAATTGAGTCTCTGCTCCAGGACCCCCACCTGACAGGGTAACTAGAGTTCGAAGTCCGGCCCACACGCGTCTCACCAAGCCTCACCACCTTCCTAGTGAGGGAGAAGGGGCAAATTTTCTGACTTGAACAAGCAGGTTGCTGCACCCTACTTGCCAGTCAGTTTTGACAAACCCAGACAGAAAGGAAAAAGAAAAGCGAAGGATTACTCGTGTAATCGTTTACTTCATTTTACTTAATCTTTGACTATCTGAACATAGTACTATCAAAAAACTGAGCATTTAAATGTTTTTCCCAAAAATATGTTGAGGCAGGTTATATCAGCCACTGATATGCTGTCACTTTATGGTCACTCATGTTCACTGGCATATGGATATTCTTGGCTGACAAATTCAAACCATGTTGACAGGTAGGTCAAACGTTGGAGGAAAGAAGGGACAGGAAGAAATACTCAAGGAGCCCCCATGTTTACCATATGTCCATATATGATAAACATGCTCTTGACTAATGGTGATGATCTAAGCCCAATTTCTGTATACCAGCCTGTAAAACACAGGGTGAAATAGCTATGGTACTGTATAAGCAACTGGTCTTCCAAATGCCGCCTTTGGCTGGGCATGATGGCACACGCCTGTAATCCTAGCACTTGGGAGGCTGAAGCAGGAAGATTGCCAAGAGTTCAAGGCCAGTCTGGACTACATAGTGAGTTCAAGGCAAGCCTGAATTACAGAGCAAGACCCTGTCTCAAAAAACAAAACAAGGGTTGAGGATTTAGCTCAAGTGGTAGAGCACTTGCCTAGCAAGAGCAGGGCCCTGAGTTCAATACCCAGCACCAAAAACAAACAAACAACAACAAAAAAACCCCAAATGCCACCTTTTGTGAAACACATCTTCACTGTTAACATTGTGATGATTAACAGCACAAGGATTATTATTCTTATTTTGTCTCATACAACTATGCTTCAATTCAGAGTATGTAGGGCAGTGCTTGGACATTTTATGAGAAGATATTCTTCCAGAGTCAGAAAGAGTAAAGCATAAAGAAGAGCAAGTTAAAATAAGTACAATTTGAGATTTATAAATGGTATATATTTGAAACTGTTGTTAACAGCTCAAATTGACCTCCGGTGGATGCTACTGGCAATGCTTTTCAGCTCTTGCTATTTGCAGATGTAAAATGATTTTCCATATCAGTGCAAAAATAACTGTATTTTGTTGATGATTAGATTCCTAATGAGGGCTCATCTCCTAGAGGAAAAGACCTGGAATGTCAGTCTTGCTCTTTTAACTGATAGTGACCGTATAAATATTCCTGTCTTATTGGGTTGGGGAATGCCTTTGATTCCAGTGGGAGGTCTGCTGATAATGAGAGGGGTCCTGGAGAGAAATAGCAGTCTTAAAAAGTAGAAATATTATCCACTTTGTCCATATCACTACCGATCTAAAGGCTGTCAGAAGCTCAGAGTAGTTATGGAAGATCTGGTAGTTTATCTTCTGAAGCTTTTTCAGCTCAGGAGAAGTGGTGTATATACAGAAGAACTAATCACTCTGGGATATCTGCAGGCTCTAAAGAATATTGCAGGCGAAACTCATGATTTGAGTTTCGGAAAGAAATCATTTTGAGCAACCTTAGTTCTTCGCTCCATCCTGGAGGCTATGGCAGTCTGCACTGCACCCCAGAAGTGTCAGTGTCTGACCTCGTTCACCTCCATCCGGTAGGGTTCCCCCCATCCTGGTCTTACCAAAGATCACAGAGTTGCAAGCAGCTGATTTTGGCACAGATCTCTCAGCGAGGAGTTTTAGGGAACTAAGATGTCCCATTCATAATAAAGGCATCTGGCCAATATTTGTTTTTCTTTCCGCTTCCTCACCCTCTCCCTGATTATCTTTGTTCTTTTCTCTGGCTGTCACCTTCTGTTTGATTTTGTTGCCTGGCTCTTGTCAGTGACAGCAGCTGGAAACGTTGCTAGACCGTGTGGCAGCGTTTGTCATCCTCATCACCCACCGAGAGCTTTGGTTAAGGGTCCTCCCCGCTCTTCTGGTGCGCAGGACGCCTGCCGCTCCATAAGACAGAACATCCGTGCTCAATCACACAACGTCCCCGCTTCAGTGGCTATCCATTCTTTTATCTGTAGAGTTATCTGTAAAGTGTACTCTTGTGACCCAAGAGTATATACAGCGTTCAATCACTTAGCTCAGCTTTCTCTCCTGGGGGATGAAGACTGCCCCGTGGGATTTCTGCTTTCCTGGTAGATTTCCTGTGGTCTCAAGCAAGGAGCTGGCGAAAGAGGTTCGGCTTGGCAGTTCAATCCTACAGCTACTTCCAGTCCTACCTGAGTGGTTTTAAAAAGTGATTTTTTTTTTTTTGGTAAGTTAACCATGAGCTCCATCCTTTAATTTTCCCCTGAATCACCTGCAATACTATAAACTTCACTTACTGTTTTCTTCAAAATATAAAAAAGAATTCCACACAGTAAATCCCTGTAAGTAATACAGAAGCCTAGTTAGCAAGATGGAATCCCTGAACACAATATGTACGTCCTCTTTCCCATGGTGATTAGAACGTGAACATTTTGGGATGTAACTAATTTTGGATTCCACACGAGTCCCTCCTCTGCTCTGGGCTTCATTTCTGCCCTTTGTAATCCTGATGGGGGGTTGGTAGGGGCCATCTTCAAGGTAACTTCTACTTCTGATGCGATATGTAACTCTAGAAGTGTGTGTTTTCATTTGCATTTCTCTCAAAAGATGGGCCAAGTCAGGAATACTTCAACTCGGAGATTTTTCTGTGGTCGACACACTTTTTAAATGTCTAAACATTCCCACCGATGAGGTGGTCCTAAGGGTGGAACACAAGGTCCGTGAGAATGGCAGGGAGCAGGTAGGCTCTTGTTCCCAGGAACATTCTCCGTCCTTGGGGGTGTCTTGGCTGAGAGCTGATGGATGGTAGAGGGGAGGTGTCCTGGTGATGCCACATAACATGACACTTAGCAGAGGTATTCTGTCAGGCAAGGTATGAGGGAAGCAATGGGATGCATGTGTCACCTGTGTTTCATTTGTATATTGTACTCACTCTCTGGGAGGCATGAGCATTCACCAGGAAGGAATTTAGCCAATTACTAAGCTGACTTCTAGGCTGTTTACCTCTTTTGGGAGTTCTGGACCTGTCAATATTGAGAGAGATGCCGGGAACATTTTCTGAGGTATCAAATTCAAGGAAAACTTGCTAGTGAAGATCCAAGAGCAGGAAGAGAGTCATAATTTCACAGCAGAAGAGCCCCTGTTCCTAAAGGGGTAGAAGTGGGCTAGGGCTTGGGAGAGCAGTGCCATGAGCAAAACTGAAGGCAGGAAAAAAACAAAAACAAAAACAAATTGAAGGAGGCCTTGGTGACAGTCGTGAACCTGCCCTGCTCATCCTTCCATTTCCCTTCTTAGATGCAGACAAGCTCCAGCCACCTCTCCTCTCTTTCCATGATCTCTGCTCTGGTCCTTGAACCAATGTCCTGGGAAAAAGGGAAGAGGAAAGTGAGTCCTTTTTTAAAATTTATTTAGAAGACACTTTAAAAGATATCTCCTCTTGTTTTCAGATAGGTAGATGGTGGATTTCCTCAACAACTAATCTGGTAGTAAAACATACAACTATCAGAGAGGAAAGATGGAAGAACACATCCCTGAATGCTAAAGCAAATTAGTTTTGTAACTTTCTTAAGTGTGAAAGAAGTCAGAAGAAATTAACTCCGAAAATTGTGCAAGAATGGGTATAATTCTTCCTCCTAAATGTTTTGGCGAAACAGAACAGCACGCTAACACTCACAACCACTGTGTGCAATGGTTCTGTGCTCCCCCCAGACATTCAGATTCTGCTTGTAAGGGAAGCCTGATGTCTGGGTTTATGCTAGAGTTTAAGCTCCTTGAGGGTTGCATTGAATTTCCAACCCCACAAACACTGTGACAAACAAAGACACTGCATACATTCTTACTAGAAACAAATAACTAACTGGTCATTGAGAACAGTGAATTTGGAATTGGTTCCAAGTGATCAGTGGATAATAACACGTCGAGAATCCAACATGAGGACTTTACAACATCAGAGAACTGAATTCAATATGAATTGTTTGAAAATGATGCAGAAATCCTATGAAAAAACTAAAACAATAAAACGCAGAGGTATCTTTTCTAGCAAACCATTTTTGATATTAAAAATTACTGGCTTATGAGTGCCAAGAAGGAACTTTTGACAATATATCTGTGCACCAAATAAAAGCTTGAAAGTCTTTTTTTTGTTTTCAGTGATTTTCCATTAACTTTCTTTCCAGCGCTGACCTGCAGCCTATATGCTATGTGGATTTGAAAGTTGATATATTCTTTCTGGACTGTCCTTTCCAATTATGCAGATGCCTGGGGTGCTGCATATAATCTTAATAATGCTCAGACTTGCTACAAGCCATTCTAATAGAGAATGATGCTTTGAAGATAAGTGAAAGGGATAAGAACTCTTGGCCGTCTTGCTGTTCAGGAAATCTCCATTCTTCGTCTGAAACTGAAAATACTTAGAGGATTAAAGCGACTACAACATACAGACGAAAATCCCTAGTTGGAAGCTCGTTTTTCTCACAAGCCCTCTGTGTTGACTGTTCCAACAATTGCCTCACTTAATCATGGGCTCTTCATGCTGTGGAGAATAGAACTGCTTAAAATATATTTCAGTCTAATAAATCAAGTGTTGAGCTAAAGCACTATGCATGGTAGATTCCGATGCAGTACTCACAAGTAGCCTGTTGAGCGTTAACTTCTGGCCAGGTGTTTTTTTTCAAGGACTCTCCTGCCTTCTACATCGGGACCCCCGCTCGCTGCCATCTCAGTAGAGAAGGCCATGCACAGAGAGAGTGATAAATGACCTGTGGATCCAACATACGTGCTCTTTACATCTGGGTAGTTTCTACATTGTTCATTCTTCAACCTGATAGGGCTCAGTGTTCAGAGGAACAGAGCACTGGAAATCAGCGATTTCCCCAAATTTCAGAATATTCCATTTCTTCCCTTTGTGTGATACAAGCACTTGTTTGTATCCGGTGAGGAACTTGGATCTCTGGAATTATACTTGAAATAGAATCTTGGATTCCTCAACTTGGGAAGATTTTAAAGATGACCTGGGACTGTAGATGGGAAATGCTCATGGTCCTAAGGAACTCATGAGGATTGTGTATACATACGGAAGCACTGGGCTGAGGATAGAGCTCAGTGATCGAATGTCTGCTTAGCTTAGAATGTGGACGTCTCTGAGTTCAAGTCTCAGTATCTCTCTCTCACACACACACACGTGTGCACGCACACACACACAGCCCTCATGCCCAAACACGTTTTCTGCTATTGCTGATCTGAAGAGACTAACTGTACTGTTGTTGATCTAAAGAGACTCACTGCATTTATTTTATGATTATCTTAAATATTCTGAATTATCACTTTCCTCCCAGCTTAGTTCATTATTTCATTGGTTTATATGTGACTCTTTTACATCTTAGTTTATTCAACAGATTATTCTGCAATAATCATTAACACTTACAAGTAAATGACAGTTTGATTTGTCAGGGTAGGATATATGGCACAAATAGGGAAAAAAAATTCTACCCTGGGGTTAATTACAAGCTCTGAAGAGAGGCAAGTTGAGTGGAAGGGAGAAAGAGGGGAAGTTGGTATGTAGCAAGCTGGGTTTTTCTTTAGAAAGGGTAGAGAGCTTGCCTTAAGAGGTGTGGGAGGAGTCTTTGTGTGTGTGTGTGTGTGTGTGTGTGTGTGTGTGTGTGTGTGTGTGTGTGTTATGTATGTTACTGGAGATTGAAACCAGAGTTTTTCCACTGAGCTATGTCCCAAGCCTTTAAATTTTTTTTTTAATTATCAGACAAGAGCTCACTAAACTTTGGATCTTCCTGATTCAGCCTCCCAGAGTGATGGGATATCAGACATGTACCACTATGCCTGGCTTCTTCTCTTTTTAGTGACAGAAACATCTAGGATGTTGCCTCTCTTCTTTAACCCACATACATCTCTGAAATTACTGCTGGGCTCATCACCCACTTGATTCAGAAAGACAGTCAGATTCTACCGGAGAGCAGAAGTCTCAGCTGTCAGCTACCCTGGGGGCCGTGCTGTCCTGGTCATCCTCCAGGGCACCCACTACTTCTGATCAAGGCCTACTTCTGCTGCATTAAATTCATGTGACACCCTAGTGAGAACTTGTCGTGTGGTGTGCTATGGGTCCTGTAACAGTTTGGAGTCCACATCTGCTTTAGATTTGACACTGCTTTAGAATGACACTGCTCATTGTTTGAGCTGGCTCATGTAGCCCTCTCAGTTTTTCATTGGTGCCTTAAATTTATTGTTTTTATTTTTATTTTTGTGGAGGGTTTCGGGAGAGCAGAGAGAGAAATGCAGGTGTTCAATAGCTTCCTTAAATGTGAAACTGCCAACTGATCTTGGCATACAAGTTGTTCCTTCACTCAAAATAATTTCTGACACCTTAGTATTTCCCTGGTGTGGCCTGCAGCTCGACCACACTGCTGATCCCCTAGTGGAAGACCAATTCTACCCCTTCTGATTCAGTCGTCCACATCTCCCAGATGTGAGATCTCACCCCAGCTCCCAGCTCTCGGGCCGGGGCTCACCCACCTGAGCCAAGCTACGTACACTTTTAAGTTTACTCCATTTCTCTAGGTGGCATCCAGGGTTCGATCTGAGAGTGTGCTAGAGACCTAGAAGTTACCCAGCAGTAGTTATCAAAACATCAGACCCAGAGAAGTCATAGATTAACCAGCTGGGAACATCATAACAACCCCAATCATAAGATAAGATGGGGTGACGCGGGTGTTTCGGCTTCAACCGTGCTCGGAGAAGTTGCGTTCTGGATCTTCTTCAGGATCTTCTGGATCTTCTAGAGGCAGAGCCCCCTGGCTTCTTGTGTCCAGCCAAATAAAACTATCTGGTAAATTTGGAGTCAGAAAAGCCTCAAACTTCTGAACTTCCTCTTTTAAATTTGGAAGAAGAGGAAAGAAGCAGAGACAGTAATATAAATGTACTATAGAATATAGATATCGGGTTTTAGAAATATATTATGCTACAATGTCTAGTAATATGCAAATAGTATATCTACTGTAGAATAACATAAATTATACTACAAACATAGAAATGCCAGCTCAATATTAAATACTCTTTTATTTTAGAGCTACTTGTAATTACTAATGTTGTGAGCTCCGATTTGCCTAACATGATGCCTATAAACATATATGTGTGTGTGTGTGTGTGTGTGTGTGTGTGTGTGTGTGTGTGTATGTTTTTCTTTCTTACTCTGAAGCTTTAAATTACAGAATCCTTTCACAGGGTAAGTTCAGAACAACAACTGAGATCAATAGCACTACGAATGCTTCTGTTCTTTCCTCTACCTTGTAATATTCAAAGCTTGAAATGAGATGAGAGCAGGGGATACCATTAAAACTCGGAAGTGCGAGGTGAAATGCACTGGACAGAGCCCGTTGCTGGCCAGGGGTGCATGGGAGTTACTGTTCCTGCTAGCCTGTGAATCGTATTTTCTTCTCAGTTAGTTCTTCATCAGTAACTCCTTCTCCTTATTTCTTAGAACAAAATTGACCTTTTCTATACTTTCTTTGATGGTAGCACAGAGCTTCCTCCTCTGTAACCTAATGTGCCCCTTCTCAGTAGTTCTCCAGGCTTTTGTCTTTAGAGCGAAAGCATTTTTGCCTCAGTGTAGGGTTAGAGTTGGGGAGGGTAGACAAGGACTAGTCTAATGCACAATACCGGGAAAGTCCTTGCTGTTCAGATCTGCCTTGAACTCGCAGCATTTCTGACTCTGTGCACTGAATGACGGGCCATATACTGTAAGCTGATCTACGATTACAGTGAAATGCAGTTCACGGCCCACCAGTATCTCCACATAGACGTGTATGCACACGGTGCTGGGCTGCAGAAAGAGGAGCAATGAGAGAAATGCAATCTGGGGAGGCTAGAGGGTCCGATCAGGAGACGGTCTGACCTTGGCGAGGCCAGATGAAGGAGCTAATAGTATTCAGCATTCATCACCTCTAGATGATTGGTAAATTGATTAGCTGCCCACCTAACTGATCTTGGGGCTCAGACAGGCACTGTGAGTTTCAGCGAAGCTCAGCAGGGAACTCTACAAGATTTTGCAAATGATGACTCCCTTGTATGGAGAGTTAATTAGAGAATTACCCATCTTCATTTTAACCTACTGGTCCAGAAGGACAGAATAGCCTTTTAGTTACGTTGGAAGTGACACTAAATGAGTGATATGGTCAGAACAACTCATCATTTTCCCACACCCTTTGTCAGTAACTTAAAACCAGCTACCCTGAAGTCTGCCTTCTGGATTCTGTCCTCAATCTCAAGAGGTCATTTGGGGTGACTCATGAGACAGAGATGGTGTCCTCATTGATAAGGACAAGAGCTCCACCTCAGAAATTCATCGAGCTCTCAGGTACTGTCATTATTGCCACATCTGAAGATCAGCAGAGTGTGTGCTATGACTGTCCGAAGACTGTGAGAACATCAGTCAGCCAGGAAACCTGGAAGGGTAAAAAGAGCATGTGAATGGCGAATCCGAATCAGGAGAAGTCTGAAACACAGCGCACAGTGGCCATCCAAGAATAAATATCCTAAATATCATCCTTCCCGAAAAGGCGCCGGTGTAATTTTCTGGATTACTTTTTGGGTATCTGAGTATTTTGACTGTGATTTATTAAATCTTTAGATAGTTCAGAAACTTTCGAAGGGTTTGATGATGAAGATGGCTTTGTGCTCTACCAGCGAGTATTTCCAGGTGTGCGTCCTTCTGGCAAACTGATTGGTGACAGAGGGGAAAGTCTTATGTTCGTCCACAGCTGAGTTTCTTCTCCAGTGTGGGCCACAGTAGGCTATAGCATTTTCTCACTTTGTGGGATTATTGGTAGAGCAGAATGTGTACTTATTTTCTCAATGCCAGAATGCTCTTTTCACTGACTCCTTTATTGCAAAAGGCAGTGACGCTAAGATGATTTAATATCTGACTTAAAATGATATGAGACATTTGTAGTTTTTCAGTCATTTGACTCATTTAATAATAGGGCTGGAAAAGATGGAGGCAACTAGAAACCAGGGTTGTCGGCATGGATAATAAGCTAGTTATTGACATTTTTTGAAGGTTATTTCGGGATGTTTTCCTTCTGCTCACAAAATAGAAACCAACGAGGGCAGTGATTCACTTCCTGGGCTGTCGGGTGCCACTCTGTCATCCTTGGCAGGTTTCACACACCCCTAGACGTGAATCTTCAACTCCCAGGTGATCTTCTTTGGGGAGGTCCTTGGTTTAATATTTCTCAGGCCATCTTTACAAGGAAGACAAAGTCACTTTGTAGCACATATGACATAGAGAAAACATGTGAGTAAAAACGTGAGTAAATCTACACTCCCTGCCCCCGTACCATGCTGCCTGGTAAATACCACATACATCTAAATGGTTGTGTGTTTGCGTGCCTGCCTCTCCTCCCTGCTCCTAGACAATTCGATAACACTCCCTGAAGACCTCCTACTCAATGGGACACTTTGGAGGTGCCACTTGCACTGTGATAATGGTATTTACAAGTGTGGCTTGGTCTGCTTCTGATACAGCAGGGCTGTGGGTGGTCAGTGTTGCCTGGATTTCAAACTCTTATCACTGTCGGCGTGACTGAGATAAGGTTTGGTCCAAAGTGTTTTGAAGTTCTGGACATGGACTCAGAAGGAATCGTTTGCTGGGAAGACTCCCGGAGTCCTTTGTATTCACTGACCACTCAAAAGCCAGGTCCTACAACCCAAGTGGCTTCAAGAGAACAGGAAAGAACGAGTGACAATTCTTAAACTTTTTCACTTTTTAAAGAAGTAATTTAAGTTTCAAAAGCTTACAGTTGATGATTTAGAAAGCTACGCAAATTAGTTCAAGGTTTCAGAGGTTTTTATAGATAGCCCATGTGACTGTCCACTTAATTTCTAAAATTACATAATTTTAAGTATATGGAAAGGAGATATTTGTATTGCCATAGATTTGTGTAAAGTACATGTGAATATTTATAGATTAAGGCAAAGTATGCTCAGAAGATTAAATTTTGTAATATTGCATTCAGAGTTGCAAAACTAAATGAAAGGTTGTTCACGAGTATGTTTCGCAAACTTCATTAGGTGTAAAGTGTTTGGGAAAGTTTTAGACCTGAGATCTTTGGTGGGTAAGAGAAGAATATCGATAAAGCCAGTGGGAATAGTTTCTGAAGAATAATTAATGTAATTTAAGGGTCAGAAATCAGAGGAAAGATCAGATTCAAAAGTATAAAGCAAGGCTTCTTTGAAATTTTCAAAATTGCAACAAGAGCAAACTTACTGCTTAAATTGGACACTACATGGAACAATGGATCATATATTAGAAGAAATTATTTTTTCTTACTCTTTATGTAGTCAATCGGATTGGTATGTAGGAAATAGGATACTGCAGGAATTAAAATCTTCACTTCTAGACAACCCTAATTTATCATATTCCCTTGGAAATATGGCCAACTTTGTCTGTGTAAGGATCTGTAGGCCAGTCTTTGCTTTCACACCATCAATAGATTGCTCCAAATTCTTCTCCTGTGTAGACACCCAGGGTCTCATTCTCAGCTCCAAGTAACAATATTAAAATAAAATGCAGAATGGCTCTTCTTCAAAGCCTGTGGACAGCTCAAATAGCTTGATTCTTTGATAGGAATCAAAAGCAAATTGTGTAACAAATATACATTCTAATTTTTCTCCACATAAACTTTAATTTTTCCTTCTGTTTTATTTTGCTCCACAGGGATTTAGAAAGAACTGTCTATGCTAGTGGAGATGGTCAAGTGAATAAATAAATGAAGAAAAAAAAGATTTTTGAAATGACTACTAATGTGTTAGACACCCTAAAGGCTCGTTTTGTATATTATTTTTTATTTAATCTTTGCAATAATTGTCTGTGCTACACAGATGAAATTATCCCGGGAATAGCTTAGCCATGTTCATATAACCTAATTCATGGCAAAAGTGGGATTCAAATTTAAGCCTATTCAACCATGGGCCTACTCAGTTTTACCAAAACTTCAATGAGATACAAATATTTTATTTAAAATATATATAATATCCTCAGTGTAAGCATCTGTATATTTACCAACCTTCTTGACATGTTATTGGTCATTTGACTTTTAAGGGAGAGATGGGAGACGAACTAAAAAATAAAATTATAGAAAAATGCTTAACACCATTTTAGACATAGTAGTACAATACATTAATCATGTTATGATTCCACAAAAAGTTTATAGTAAAATAAAGATTCAAATATTCCACTACCAACAAATACTAAAGGAACAAAAACAGAATATGCATTTGAAACATGTATTTCGGGTAATAAAGACTGAAAATTAAAGTTTTGTGGGCTTAGGTAGAAATTTGGAATTTGTGATATATTGATCGATGTGCTAGATGGATGTTTGAGTAAGTGTAAAGCTGATTAAAAGTTTTTTTAAAAAAGCCTTTGCAAATGGGAAGAGGACCAGGCGATAGAGGGAGGGGGAAGGGCAGGAGGAGAAGTGGATGAAAAAGAATTGAGATTTACTATATACATGTATCAACTCTCCATGAGAAATGTAATAATTATGTACTGCAATCATCTACTAATGAAAAATAAAAATTAAAGAAAAAGTTAAAAATACATGTACTAATGAAGTCATATAAATTAAATTGGTGCTAGTCAAGAAATATCATTTCTAAAATTATTTAAACTTGTCAGCTATTTAAAACATAGTCCAGCTTCTAGTACTCACTGGAGACCACCATGTCCCTGTATCACAGGTGTCTGCTAAGTGTTCCTTTGTGTTTGACCTGGAGTTAATCCAAATCCCTGGAATTGTCCTGCCTTCTTAAACTTCTTCCTTCCTTCCTTCCTTCCTTCCTTCCTTCCTTCCTTCCTTCCTTCCTTCCTTCCTTCCTTTCTCCCTTCCTGTCCTGAAGCCCCTTATCTCACTTATGCTATCTAGGCTTGTTTTCCTCCTTGAAACCTCCCCCACCTTTGCCATCCTTCATGGACTCTCAATTCTATTGTACACAGAGGCAATGCCACCTTCAGTAGCTAATCTTTCACTGATTATTCATTCTGCCCTCTTCTTAGATGACCTCTTTGGTAAGTGCTGGAACCCTGTCATATTCTCAGTCTCTGCTGTGACCATAGTTATCTTCTAGGATCTAAAAGGAGGGATTATCTTTATCTATAATTTACTAAGACTGAATTATAAATGAAACATTGTGATCCAACATCATTTATAACTGTTTTAATGAACAGAATACTTCCAAGGCAGGAAAAGTTATAAAGTATCTTGAGAGATACCGAGGGGGTATAAGTAGCGTCCAAATGATCTTTTAGAAGTGGTTGAGAGAATCTAAACGGTAATCGCCAATGAATATGATCTGCCAGGCCTGCAGACCTAGGGACTTAGCTCTGTTTGACTACAGATATTTTGGGGGAAGGGAGAAGAATTAAAGAGAAATGGTAAAATCATCTCCACCTTACTTCTTGATAAAATGCAAATCCTTCTCC
Source organism: Hystrix cristata (assembly GCA_004026905.1). Lineage (NCBI taxonomy): Eukaryota > Metazoa > Chordata > Mammalia > Rodentia > Hystricidae > Hystrix > Hystrix cristata. The sequence continues at coordinate 53,125 of PVJO010005016.1, read as the reverse complement.
TGAGCACAATGCTCCAGTGTAAGTTCATGTTCTTAGGGTGGCTTATTAACCGTTCCAAAGGGGAATTGTGATTGGAGATATTTTTATCTCATTCTTATTATTTTAGAAAGTGTAGATTGGTACCCTAGATAGTGGACACCAGGCAAAACTTGCCACCAGTTGCAGCTTTATTTTACTGCAACTGGTTTTTTTTTTTTTTCCCCTTCACTGGAAATATTCTTTGCGGTAGCAAGCTTAGGAGAAGAATTTTAATTCTACCATTTAGAATAGGATTCTGTTGTATGCGGGGCTCACAGCCTTGTACTTCCTGAGATTTCCGCAGATTAAGGTGAAGATGAGCAATGAAGGACTGTCTTGTCTCAGCACTGGCAGAAGGTGGGTTCCTTGTCCTGTCTGCATGTGCCAGAACCTGCCTCAGCCATTTATCTGCCTTAGTGACACCCTTCACATCAATGGAATCAAGCACAAGAAGGAACCTTCAGCCCAACCCGCCACACACACAGATAGGGCCACTGAAAGAGGAGCAACAATGACTATAGAAACTCTCAATAGCTTTTAAATATGCTGTTCAGATATTTACCCGCCAGTCTGACGATGCCAAATAGGCTTGTTTCTGACTTTGGCTTTGGATGACTATCAGAAAAATGCAAATTTATGTGCAGTGGTACCTCGGTTCACAAACTAAACTCATTCCATGATTCTGGGGAAGATGGCCATGTTCGTGTTCCTGCAGGGAAAATAGCCACAGTTGTGTTCATCACCTGAGGCAGAGTTCAACAACGGAGGCGAAATTTTGCCGAATGCTTCTGTTTGCAAACAGAAATTGTTGATGAACCAAGTTGTTCACAAACAGAAGTATTTGTGATCTGAGGTACTGCCCTGTATGACTCCCCTTACGTATCTGCCAGACAGCACCGTTCTAGTGAGCTTGCCAGGTAGCCAGGCAAAAAATATAGTATAGCATGTGGAAGCATCCAGAGCAGAGGGTGGCAGAGCACCTTCCTGTCTGCCAATTCCATGAAGTTCAAGATGGCCCAGGGACCCATGGATCACGGCTCTGTGTGAATTTATGTCACATAGTGGTTCTTGGCAAGCCCACCGTGCACAACACTGATCCACTCTGCATGAAAGCTGCATTCAGATTTCCACAGTGGTTGGCCAGAGAGAGTATCATTCTGGTTTTCTTCCTGCTCAACACAATGTCATTTAAAGGAATGTATTGGGAGATGAAACGGTCGTGTCTTGTGAACACTGCCAAGCTTTTATTTGAAAATTTAAAACAGCCACATAAATCATGGCCTTTTATGGTCCTGAGGGAAATATTCCATTCTTTTTCTGAAATAAGCTGTATGATGTGAAATGCTGTTGAAATAATCACTGGTGAGTGCTAAGAGAAAGACTCTATGAATGCCATTTGGTGAACTTCTGTTCTGTCAGTAGGACAAACAGAACAGATGAGGTAGAAAACCAACGCGTTCCCAAACCAGATTTTTTTGAATGCCTATTCTCTTCGTGTAAGACATTCGAGTTACCAACAGCAAGTTAGCTGTTTTACTAAAACACAGTATTTCCTGAATACTTCCAGTGATTTTCATCTCCAAGCTTCCTGTGCGAGCTGCCACTTTGCTTGCCTGTACCACTGTCATATCCTCTCTTCCATTTGCTATACACTCCTCCACTGACATCTGAGTGAGTTTGTAAAATTCTCCATCATATTATGACATTTTTCAATTCAAACCCTCTAGTACCTTGCTGAAAGCAAAAGTCCAGCCCTTCTGCAGGCAGACAAGTCTGGGTCTCTGCTTCTCTCTCTCTGACCTCACCTGCTATCAAGTTTACTTCCTAAATACCTACAAGCCAAAGCAGAATGGTTTGTTTCTAGAATACACCAATCTCTATCTTGCCTCTGGACCTTTACATTTGCTGTTCGTGTGCCTGCTCTCTTCTCCCCCCACCTTTCACATGGCTCATACCTTGTTATTCAAATCTCAGCTCAGACTTTGCCTCCCAAGAGAGGCCTTCCATCATCATCTGTAGCAGCCGTCAAGTCACCTTTTTATCAGTCACTTTGTTCCTAACACTACTTAATGTAATTTTATTTTGCCAGTATTTTCTACTATCTATTCCCCACCAATCATCCAAAACAAAGATGTTTTATCTATCTAGCACGTTGCCAGCAAATATGACTGAGCCCGGATATGGAATATACCCCAAAGGATTATTTGTGGAATGAGTGAAAATGTAAGTAGCAGTTCTATGGAGACAGGGTTTTGCCTTGCTTTGACATCCACAGTTTCTCTTAGCAGTTTGAGGATGTTACTTACCGCTATGTCTGAAGCTGAGGAGCTTTTATTCTTAAAGGAGGCCTCATGACACAAAATAGCAATCTGTAGAGATTTTGTGCAGCGACAGATGTCTAACTTGAGAATGGGAGGTGTGCAGACTGGGGGAGGATGATACTTTGGCTCTCTCTGGACTTCTGCTCTCCCTTCAAGACTCCCAGAATCTCTGTCTGCCTGCGACTCAAAGTCTGCAAGTATGAGTGACAGCCGCTCGGTCGTCATGCTGCGTATTTCAGTCTGAGTTTGAATATTTGTGAGGCGTGCAAGCCTCATGATTCTTGGCTTATCCTACAGGTCTCACCAGCGGCCCTATCTTTGGTTGCCATTCAAAAGGCAAATTGTCAGGTCATACTAAGCTCACGGCATCCAAGGAAGTAAGCAACCGATTCAGATTTAGTTCGGTCTCTTCTCTGACCCTGCTTGGTTTCTAGTGAGTTCCAAATCCTCCTTGTGACCTCTCCATGACAATCATGGGTGGGAAGGACTTGAAACTTGGGTAGACAGGTAAGGTGGCAGCCTGCACTTGGAGGTGAAATCGTTGTTGCAGTGCTTCATTTGACGTGGATACTTTGAACAAAGGTGTCCACGTTAAACCACTTTTATTACTCTGCCTAATTAATATTCAAAGCACTTCCTAATTTAAAAGACTTCTTAAATGCACTTTAAAGAATTTCACTAGTGAGAATTTTTAATTTTTTTTACAGAGCAAGGAATTTTGTAGTTTGAACACCCAACTTCTTTTTTACATCCAATAAGTTAAAATTTGTAGATGTAATGCCGATATCAGTCTTTCTGGGCACTCAGAAAACAAGAAATAAGCAGATGAAAGTGCATAATTCAACTAACTCTACTTATGTAGTCTTATTTAAATTTAGTTTATTTATGTATCATTTTAATTCTAATTTTACTTTTCAATTGTTTTACTATTTGTGAAAGCATCTATATTCTATTTCTGCCTAGTCTTTTTCTCCTAAATTGGTAAAATTTCTTTTCAAATATGTCCTGCTTGTAGAATTTAGTGACTTCATCAAGCAGACTTTTGATTTACAGAGAATGTGGTCACTACTATAATCAAAGCATAAAGAAATCTTTCAAAGACAAATGAAGTTTTCATTTTTTTTTAGGTTACTGAAAGAACAGCAAAGATAAGAAGCATGCAGTTTTATTCAGATTCCTAGATGGAGACAATGAATCAGATTTCTAAGAAAAGGAACAAGATTTTTAGCTTGAGAATATAGCCCAGTTTTAGTAACATCTTTCTTAAAATGCAGGGAATGTAAAAAAAGCATCTCGTTGTAGGCAACATACTGATTAGGCATGGAGAAAACTCGTGTCTTATTTATAGACCTCAACATCAGTCTATTTGGCGTACCTTTCAATTAAAAAAGAGTTCACAAAAATAAAGATTTGCTGAAGGGAAAGAGATGTTCTCTCAAACATACTCATCTTCCAAATGTCTTCTAGATGTTTTTGCTTTATTTTTAACGGGCACTGATACTGGAGCTAGCCTCCAGGCTGCAAGTAGCTTTATCAAACAAATACAAAAACAAACAACAAACAAACAAACAACAACAATAACAAAAAGCTCTGGCCAATACTACACATATTCTTATCTATAATTATCTTCTATATGGGCTTAATGCTGAGAATGAAGGTGAGGAATTATTTTAAAGGTTCTTTTTAGCTTCCATCCCATCTTGTATTTCTGGCAAGTCCATTCTGTTCTTTGGTGAAGAACACTCTAGAAAACTCAGGTTGAAATGAAACAATTCACTCAGCTGACACAAATTCCCAAGAAATGTGCATCTGGGGAAAAGAAAGTAGTGACGACAACCAAGTCCCAGAGATATTCCCCAGGAACTCTGCCCAACCCGTGGCACAATATGTGGTCTCGTCTAGTTGGGAAACAGGCCGGCCCTGACCATCAGCTCCTGCGGCTGGACTCCCCTCCATGGCAGGACTTACCCTCACATAAAATTGCCAACCAGGGCCCACTTGGGCATAGAACTAATTTAGCCTCCTGTACACTTGATGAATGAAGAATTTCCTCTCGGGACTAAATTATAGGGCTTGTTGAAGTTGCTCTTTCATGATCTGTTATTTGGAGGTAATTTTCCAAAAGGGCTGGAACACATGGCCATGAGCTAGAATAGGTTTCTCCATGTACCGCTGCCATGTGCTGGCTGGTGCAGCCCACTCATCCAGCCCACCAGCCTCCCACACCTTTGCCTGCTTCCCCAGAGGGAAGCCCAGTCCACAGGGCCGCACTTATGTGAGATCTTGATTTTCCTTCTTAATTAAACCACAAGAATGGCATCTGTCTACCTTTTCTGTATCCAAGTGTCCAGAAATGTAACATCTTGTCCTAACATGCTTAAAAACAGAAGAGCAGGTCTTCCCTTTATCCTCCAATGTGGCTGATTACAAATCTCTGTCAAATTCCACTTGCCCCCTCCTGTGTCGGCTGGAAGATAAGCTTCTGATGTTCCCTTGGCTTTTGGAACTGTTGGAAGCTGTGTAAACACAGGCTGCAGGTTAGTCAGATTCTATTTGACCTGCGGCCTGCAGAGTGTAAAGAGATTACACTTGGAAACTCCCTTGTCTAATTAAGTCATGGTGCAACCTATGGTAGGGTGGCTGCTGATGAGGTCAAAAAGGGAAGGGTTTTAGGCCAACCTGTTGCAGCTGCTCATTCCCTGATCAATAAGAATCAGCTAGCTTTAAGTGAGCTGATTTTCCTACTGAGTTTCCTTCTCATAAAACACTTGAATTTGGTTCTTTCTCAGAATTTCTCATTTGAGTTTCAGTATTTTCAAGCAGTTTGCATTGTGAAAAATGTCAAGTGCTTGCTCGATGGTGATAACCCTTCCTATCACCGTCTTTGCACAGTGGTTCCCATCACGAAAGGCACAACTGATGTTCTGTGCTTATAGTTCTATTTGGACTGTTTACTTCTTCCAAAATCTAGAAGTCAGATGACAGCCACTTTGAATCATGAGCTTTGGATGAAATATGGTGGTGAAAGCAGGAAAAGAAACCCCAAGCGATAGGTCTGAAAACACAGACTAAGCTGTGTAGAGTAATCAGAATCATTTATCTGGCATCTGACACTGAGGAACAGACACTGTTGTGGGATCTTTGCGTCTTTATCTCCAGTCCTTACTGGAGAATAAGTGTTATTATCCCCATTTCATGGCCAAGATCCCTGACACATAAAGAGGTCAGCCACTTCCACTGGAGCACGCAGCCATGAAGTGAAAAGCCTGCAAGATGACCCCAAATCCCCTTAGGCTTGCCCAAAACTTCACTGTGGAAATAGAAGTGTCCAGAAGCCCCCAGGAAGAGCAAAATTGGATGGATGAAGAATTGGTGATAAAAGTGAAGATCAGAACTGGGGCACTACGGACGTTGGAAGAATTGTCATCGAAGAAGCCCTCCCCTTCACTGCCAAGCCTGGATGCGGGCCACTCCTGAGCTTCTGGATGGCCACCTGTTCTTCCTGCCGACAGCAACGTCTTCCAGGAATTCTGGAGAAAAGTGTGCAGAATTCATCTGGGACACCGTTTCTCATCCGAAACTCAGCTGGTACGTTCTGGCAGAATCAGAGTTCCTCAGATGCCTGAGCATTGTGAATACCTTTGAGTCAATCCAAATCAAGGGAATAAAGTGGATGCTTTTGTAGAAACAGCAAGTGCTTTGTCTATGACTGACACAGTCACCCTTCCCATCTAGCCTTGAGTCAGAAATCAGGCCGGCGCTCCTCCTGCTATGGCTGTGGGACTAAGGTAAAGGCCACATCAACTCTGGGTATAAAAGGAAGTTCACGCCCCTTTTATGCCATATTATATTTCAGCATAAAGGGGGATGTACTGAAATTATTTTTCTGCTTTACAAATAACTTGTTTTTTCAGCCAGAAAAACAAGGCAAAAGAAAAAAAAAACATAATATGTCTGATGTATTGAATTTGATAGCATCACATACATTTCAAACCCAAGAAAAATCTGCTCTACTCATACAGAATTTGAGAGTTTCCAGAGTACTTTCATATAATTTATCCCATTTATTTTAGTTTTATCCCATAATATTAATCTTATTATTATTTCTATTTTAGAGATTAGTGTTAGGAGATTTAGGGCATAAATGGTTTGCTCAAATCTTCCCACCCTTTCTACTATATTTTATGATTTAAGTGTCCTGATATGATTTCATAGTTTTTACAGCTTCAAATAGCTTGTTCATTACCTGGACATGCTTAGAGAGAAAGTAGAAGATGTTTGAATGTCTCCATATTGTTTCTTTCTCTGAATTAAAGTGAGCTCATGGTCTGAATGTCTTAGAATGACTCGCAGTGTTTTCTGTTCTAAGTTACCTCTTCCGGGAACCACAGGAATTTTGATTTTCCTGACCATTTGTCCTCCATCAGGCCCAAATGTTTAAAGAACATTATTTTTATGTGCCAATGATTGCAGTATTTGCATGTGCAAATCATGTAATTACTTAACTACCCAAATTGTGCATGCAACTAAGGTAATTATGAACTTAGAAAATTGCTTTAAGAATCTGACCCTGGAAAAATTATGATAGCAGAAAGTGAGTGCTGGAGTGGGAATTTCTTGCAAGGCTGATTTTGTTGTTGTCATTTTTGTTTAGTGGAAAGCTCAGTTAGGTTGATTAAGTTGTCTTCTTTGCTTCAGTTTCGACATCTTAAGAATGAAAATAATATTTGTACTACCTACTTCTAGTGGATCACATTAGAGAAATTAGGATAATGCATATAAGTGATCTGAAGGAAAAGGCAAAACATTAAAAGAGGTGTTTTTTTGTAGGGACTCATTAACGCCTGCTTTTGAAATAAACAGAAATCAGGGTTTTATATGATTATTTTTTTCTACTCAAGGACTATATGGCATATAATAATAAAAAATGTAAAAAGAAAATTGTGAAAATATAAAATAACATTACGTATCTTTAGGATGCACAGCACTTTCTCATTTGATTCTCTTAATAATGCTTTATGGCCTATAAAGGAGGAAAGATTAACTACAATCACATATGATGAAACCGAAGCTAACTAAATTTAAAAGATTGTACCAATTATAGAACCTTTGAAGAGGGAGACTGAAAATCAAACATCCACGTATCTGACCTTGATTATCCTTTTTTGATAACTTGGACGTTCCTGTTGGAGAGACCATATTGCCCTTAGATTAGTAGTTATAGGCATGTGTAAGTCAGCTACTAAATGCATTCAGAAATTATCTGCTTCCAAAAATTTTGGGGAATGTTATCATTTGTCTTCAAATAATTTTAATATTACTACTGCTAAGGCTTTGCTAAGAAAACGTGTTTAAGAAGATGGATGCTCTTAAACCCTACTTAAGAGAACAAGAAAATCAATAGGTTGTGCCTGTACTTTGTCTATTTGTTGAAACAGATTAAAAAAAAAAGAGTAGGGATTAAACCCAACTCTGAGTCATTGGCTTAGGTTCCTGGCCCACCGAGGAGAAACTCACATTATTCTCCAAGATTCCTGTAATTCACCTAGCTTTCTTCCAGACTGGTTATGACAGCGAGGTCATTACTATAACCTGTGAGGCAACATCATCTGACAAGAGCATGTCTGTGTTGGTGCACTTCCCTCAATAGCATTCCCATTGGGTACCTGAGGCTTTGAGCTATTCTAAGGGATGTAAGGACCACGAAAGAATGAAGGAGTTTGAAGTTTCTGGATCCAAGTGATATTTTGAAGGTGATTCCCAGAATGTGCGGCAAGACCAGGATGGCAGTCATTGAGTCCGACCGCTCATCCTGTTCTCTAACCGCGGGATGTTGCCATCTCTCTAGGTCAGTGCAGATGTCTCCCGACAGAAAAAGGACCAGAGAGAACCTTCCTTGGTCATTAAATGAGGGTGTTTCAAAGAACACGGGCCACCGAGTCATGTCTACCCAATGACGTGGCAGGAACTAGAATCATCACTCTGTTTCACTGTCACGATATGTCTGAAATTGTGTTTATTCTGGTAAAATAAATAGTCATTAGCATGATTCACATTTTTCCAGCTTTAGAAAATGACAGATAAATTGTCTACCATTATCCTCCTCAAACCTTTACCTCATTTTTTCAGATTGAAAGTGTTTACTTGAGCAGCTACCTTCCTTAAGCAGTTACCAGATGTCTGTCATCTTGCTAAACAGAAATCTATGCCTTATATGCGCCTCCACAATATCCTCATGTGTTAGGCATATTATTTTCTTGAGTTTACAGGCAAGGAAAAAGGAGCTTAATGAGCTTAACTAACTTGCCTAAACTGATGCTGATCGGCTTTTATTCCTAAGTACTCATTTGAGTTACCTGTGCACCCCCAAAATTCTTCATTGATGACTCCATGACAGGCAGCCCAGTGACTAACACAACCCACATATGCTTAAACAGATTGACTTTCATCTCTAGACCTGTTCATTAGATGAAGACATGACGCCTCACGCTGTCCTTTCATTGAGAAATCATGTTCGTGCCTTTCATTTTTTTCACAGTCAGGTAACATCGATATACTGATAGTATTTTCCCAGTATCATGTGATATCATTTTGAGTGCAGAGTGTGAACAGTTGAAGAATGCTTTAATGGCAGATAAATTTAATTCTTTAGAGGTTAGCTTTCTTATCTGTTGAGTAGGTTATATTAAGGCTGAAGAAAGCTCCCAGCATGAAATGTACAACTCGGTAATGGAGACGGGCTTCAACAGCAATATCTCTGCCAATTAACTGTAGATAGGGCCAGAGCAGCACGTCTACAGAATGAATTTTGTCTTAATTGAAGGGATATTGAATTCTTCCTCCTCTGCTCACATTTAGAAGTTCTGCGTAGCTCAGCTTAGTGTAGCAAACACATAGTATCTCTCAAGAGGCAGTTATATGCTAGGGGCTGAAAACACAAACATGATGGACTAATCCACAATAGGAAAGGAAACAGAGTACAGAGGAAATTTCAGAGCTGGGGATGAGTAAAGGAACCCTGGCAAGTTTTTCCAGCTGGAAATTCAGTCAGTATGTGTTCTGTGTAGAAAATTACTGTAATCCAGGCAGTTTCTCTAATTTTCAATTTCTCCATTTAATTTCTACACAATGGAGAATGAAATTTAAGAGATAAAGATTCTTCTCCTGTGTCCTCTGGGGTCCATGGTACGAGGTTAGTTAATGTCTCCAGTGGGTGGAGACCAGCTGTAAAGTAGCCCTGGGGTCCTTGCAAGCTCATAATTTACCGGAATAACCTCTATCCACAGGTGGCTACTAAGCACTGACACGTGGCTAGTGTGAACTGACATGTGCTATAGATATAAAATCCACATGAAATTTCAAAGACTTAATATGGAAAAATAATGCACGCTATCTCTTTAACATTTTTATGGTGATTACGTGTTGCATATATTGGTTTAACTAAAATGTACCCTTAAAGTCAATTTCATTTATTTTTTTGTTTCTCTTAAAGTGTGAATATGTACAAGGACCACAATATTTAAATTAATACATATGACTCACATTCTTTTTCTGTTGGGTACTGCTTATCTATTCACACTGATACGGGCCTTTTAAAACATTTGTCTGGAAGAAAGAATTTATCTTTTATGTTAAATGGCCTCCCAAATAGCGGAGAAGCATTTTGAACCAAAGCTATTTTCCTCTTTCTCTGGCCCTACTGCCTCTCAGCTTTTTATAAAACATTTAAATATGATCTATAAAAATGTCAAGAAATTACAGAAATCTCCAAAAAAGAATATTTGGAAAAAATAGTAAAACAATCTTAGAATTTAGAAAAATGGTGAGAGACAAAGTTAGCAGAAATTTTTTTAACTTCTTTAGCCACAACTTTGTAAATTGTTCAAAACCAAATTTTGCTTAGAAAAATCATGGGTTGTTCTTGAGCTTTGTGTCTAGTGCTATCGGTTTCAAAGTACAATTAACTCAAATGATTATGATTAGAGGTTTAGTGTTCAGTGGGATTTCTCCCAGGAAACCCGTGTCCGAGCCCTATGCGTCCCCTCAATGTGCTGTTCCTTCTGTTCCTTTAAGCATTAAAGGGATAGAATGAACAACCTGTATGTTTGTTTTCACTTTTAGACTACGTTTCCTCATGTGGTATAAACTACCTTTACGAAATATTTACAAATACAATAACTGGAATGAAATTTCAAATCTTTTATACTGCTACAGTTCACAAAAAAAAATATGTGACTAAGTATTTTCTTTTTCCTCTAAGGAATTGTGTTTGTTTAACTTTGATCCATAGCCAAGGAAAACGTGCATAATTTATGTAATACAATGTTGGAAAGAGTACTTTTATTTCGATACTGAGTATCTGTCATTAAACGTTTTCCTTATCAAAATAAAAGGGAAATAGACTAATTATTCCAAAAATGTTTTCAAAACTTTTTAAAAGCAGGATTTCAAATTAGTTGATAAAGAGAAACAAGAGACTATTGAGTGATAAATATCATGCATGTGTAATTAAATGATAAGTAGGAAATTTCTTATTATTCTAGACAAAAGATTACAACAAAATTAAACTTTTGCAGCTTTAAATTGCTATGGGAAATAAGTCACTTGCTAGAAGTACATTGTGAGTATATTTAATCTCATATTAGTATTGTTGCTAGGAATAATAATAATTTTATAAGATGACATTAATTACCACCTTCCCTTCAACCTACTGTGAATTCTTCATGATCTCATAGTCCTATAATAACTATTGTATTGTAAATGCTAGTAATTCACATCTATAAAACCAGCAACAGGCTGTTAGAGTTGTAAATTTCATTTCTTATACTTGCCACTTTTAAAATGTAGACATTAAACCGATGATTCAGGTGTCTTCAATATTATATACTTTTGTCATCCTTTGTATATTATATATACATACAGAAAAAGATATGAAAGTAATAATTACTCTGGAAGATGGTGACTTTTTGTCTTCACGAATAGGCACCAAAATATTTTTGAATAAAAGTTTGTGAACAGTATGACACCTTGATAGACTAAAACCATAACAGTTTAAAGAAATAAAATCATACAGCCCACATTTTCTCTCTAAATGTGGGTGAATGCTAGAAGACTTGCTGTCGCCTCTTTGATCTGCTGCCTGTTTTGAACCTGCTAAAGAGGATTGCAACAGGATAAACAGGAGATTGGCCTTAGGAGTTTGTGGCAGAGGCAGCCACATTTGAATCGTGACTGCTACAAATAATTTCATAAATCAACCATGAAATGCTGCATCCTGCAACCAAAGGGTGCAGGCACGTTGAGTGCATACTCATTTCTTCTTGCTTGGCTTCAACCTCTGCTCTGAAGTTGCTGAACTAAGCATGTGTATTAAGGCTCTGATTTGTCTATACAATTTAGAAGTCTGGCTTGGTATACTAACCTGAAGCAAAATAGCTTTGACAACTTAGAACTATTTGGATAATAAGCAGCTTATTAAAAACAAAAAGCAAAAACAAAATCCAAAATATGACTGAGCATGTTAAGCTGAGTTTCATTCTGGTCAAAGTAGAGAAAATGTACCAGCATCCGGGAGTAAAGCTCCGAGGACTGGGCCTCCAGACTAAGGGCCGGAGGATACCTGAGAAGGAATGGCAGATTACCTCGCATATGAATGTGATGCAAAGGGACACAGCCGTGAAAGACACGCCTCCCTGATCAAAGGAGGGCATGAGGTAGAAAGCCTTAAGATTTCACAAAGGAAAGGCTGGTTGTTCCGAACACAACTGTGACTTAATTCTAGAATGGTTGGTGGTAGCTTAGTACTGGCCAATTGCTGAAGCCCAAATTGGTGGTTGGTTTTTCAGGAGTTGTGTTTGCATTCAAAGCCATCAAGGTTAAGTTCAGATAGCACAGTGCAGTCACGGATCACAAGCAATGGTTAAATGTCGTATTGTTTTGCGATTGATTCTGATCTGTTTTCTGAGAAAGGATTTTTCTGATTTCTTCTTCTCAAGGCATGAAATTTACTGCTTTACAGTCTCTCGTTCTTTCTCAGCACGGGCTTACACCACAAAGATTTCCTTGATCACACGTTAAATAGGAGAACCTTGTGATTTCACAGGAAACAGTCAGGTAAAGAGGGAGCGGCTAGTGATGGGAAAGGTCAGGTATGGGAACTCCATTGCAGAGAGAAAAGAACTGGTGAATTCTGCTTTTAAAATATTACTATCTTTAGCAGGGTTACGCTATCTATATGTGGGCTGGCTCCACTCACTCCTCCAGGTCCCGCTGTTGTTCTGGGTTCTTACATCAAATAGTGGGATAAGAGTCACGTTTCCACTTCCATTAGAACAGCCGTGGGCAAGCTGAACACACTTTTCACCCTACATAATCAAAACCAAGCAATTCTCTCAAGACCCTTATCAAATCCCAGGGAAATGCATCCTAGTTAGCTCTTAGAAAGGAAATGCATTGTAGGGGGAAGAGTTGTTAAAAGAAGTCTTTAATTTTTTGGTCTCTGCTGGTAGTTTTTGTGCAGATGTATTCATCTATACAAGCTTCAGGAAACCGTGATTGTGGTAATGTCTTGCATAAAATGCAGTTCTCTCTGCTACAAGGTGGAAAAGATGTGTAAGGTCTAGCCTCTGCTCTCAAGGAATTTAAAATCCACTGGATGGAAAATTAGCACAAGTCATAACATGGTGCATGTTACCATAGTGCTAAGTAAAAAAGGGAGTGAATAATAATTTTAGCTGGCACAATTAGAAAAGATCTCACAGGACAAACAAGCACACTCTGAACTGTGTCTTAGGAGGTGAGTTGGTGCAGACAGGCGCAGAACTCTTTCCTGGCAAAGGCAAGTGCATCGAGCCCTGAGGAGGCACGGAGCTGGGTTCCACGGCCCAGGAACACATGACCTGAGCAGTATGTGGAAGAGAGAACTAGGGAAAGATAGTAAAAGATGAGGGGAAGGTAAGACTTTAAACAACAGCCTGCTTGTTGTATTCAATTGGTGGTGCTATTTGGTTTTGCTTGTTGCAACAGAAAGCCACAGGCACATTTTGAAAGGGGAAGTGAGCTGCTCTGTTTTGAAGGTTAAGAAGATATCACTGTCAAGTGCTGTGAAGGCACAAACAGCCAAAACCAACCAAGCAGACAAACAAAATAACAGGGAGCAGGGAAGGTCATGGAAGGAAAGGGGCTGAACACAAAGACAGTGTGGAATGAGTGTCTGTGGGGACAGGACAGAGGCAAGAGAGATACGAGGAGAAACTGAGGCAGAGGTGTTATTCGTAGCAAGATCTCTTGAGAGGGTGTGCTGCCTTGATTGTCCCAACTGACAATGACAGAAAATAGCATTCAAGGGGGAAAATGATGTACTGAGGCAAAAATGAATACATCGGCCCATAACCGAAAATTCCACGGGGTAGAGTGTGGCTGGGACCTGGGTGTCCAAAACGTGCCACCATTCCCGACCCTCATCATCTCCAGGCTTTATTTTCCCCCAAGTTGGATTCGTTCCCAGGTTCTGTGTCCTGGACAAAGGCTGATCACAACTTCAGCCGGGCATCTTTCCAACAAGAAGTCCCCCAAAAAGGCGATGCCTTCCCTCGCCTTCCCCAAGAGTGTGAAGAGGCCATCTGCTCAGGTCAGGACTGTGACTGTGGCCTGGCCCTGCTGGCTTCTCCCTCCGACCGGACTCCTGCACAACAGCAGTGGATGGGGATTCTCTGGGGCGGAGACTTGGGGTCCTGTTTCCAAGAGAATGGAAAATTGATTTCGACTGAGCCCCAAACAACAACTTTTATAGCTTATAGAACCACTAAGATGATGCACGCAGAAGGGAGGAAAGTCAGTTCGGGTACATGAAAACAGGAAGGGCAAGATGATAGGAACAGTTTGTACTTCTTCCTTTGTAAATCACAACAAAATTACTCATAATTATCATTATAATCATTACGCTACCCCTCAGGACCCTGATTCTACCAAAAGCAGGCAATATACAGTTCTGACGAGATATGTTGTGTGAGCTATTTTATTGTTCTTTATTTTTCTATAATGAGTGTTATTTCCCCCAAAACAGTCCCCTGAGCACAGGGGTCAAGCGACTCTTTATCGATCAGTCATAAATCAGATAATCGTTTTCAAAATGCAAGATAATAATTTAACAGCTGTGTATAATAATGCATGCAAAGGTGAGTAGATAGAGTTAAAAGTCCTAGTACATTCATATTTATTGCACAGTATTTTTTGTTTTTGTTAAAGTACCTGAAGATTGTACCAGAAAATTATTTTTTGATGATTCATTTAAGAAAGCCATATAAAATGAGACCATCTCTTGGCACCTTTTACAATCAGGGCATTTGATAGAAGCATTTGATTACTTAGAATATATTCTAACTGAACACTCATTTTAACTAAGGGATAATTTCTGCATGAGCTATGTGTGACTCTGAACACTGGGGGTGTGACCACAAGATGCATATATTTTACATGAATAATCCCATTATTCATTTATATTAAAGTACGGCAATATCAAGTTGCATCACTATAGGTTTGAAATACTTATACCATAATTAAAAATGTAAAATTTATAAGTCATTGAGGATTTATTAGGGCCCACGCTGTGTTATAAACTCACAAGGGGGTTGTAATAGGATTGTGGATGTTATTTATTACAATCATAGTCAGGGCACAATTCTTACTCTTTTACTATTCTCATAGAGGATGCATTTAAAATTAAATGTAGTCCAGTAGTGGTTGCTGGAGTGTAAGAGTGGGAGCAGAGAGCAGGCGGGCAAGAGGCTGGTCAATTTGTACAGCGTACAGTTTGATATAAGGAGTAAGTTGTGTTCTGTGGCACAGTAGGGTGAATAGAATCAATACTAATGCTCTGTGTATCTCAAAAGACCTAGAAAAGAGATTTTGAATGTACTTACCTAAAGAAACCATACAAATTTGTGGTGACTAATATGCTAATTACGCTGGGCTGATCATTACCCCATGTATACATCAATCAAAACATCATGTTGCACTTCAGAAACATGCAAAAATATTGTGTTAATAAAAGAAATTCAAAAAAGTAAAATGAAAAAAAAAGTTAACTGTAGTGCTGGATCCCAACAACAATGCTAACAGAGCCCTGATCTTTGAAGTGTGGGGAGCGTGACAGGGCAGGAAACAAGGCTCAGAAGGCCGGTTTCCCGGTCTAATACCCATCTTTTTAGGAATGCTACCTTGGAGAATCCCTCACCTTCTTATAGCGTCAATTCCTTTGCACTGTAATGGGGAGCATGGCACTTAATTAGTGTGTAAGTACTGATCGGTGCTTCCGTGGGCTGATTCGGAAGGGCAGGGTCGGCGGTGAGAACTGCTCCCCAGCCCCAGGTGTGGTTCGCAAGGTGCTAAAGTAGAGGAGGGATGAGAAGGAGCCTCGGCTTCCTTGGAAAGTTAGTGCCGGCTGGGGGAGTACCGAGCCCTCCTCCCTCGGACTTCTCTTGTACGCTGGTCCCAGGGGCCACCAGCAGGGATGAGGCTTTCAGCAGGTGAAGGGTGAAGCACTATGTGAATGTGCATTGTTATTATTTCATAATTCATCGGAGAAAAACTAGCATTTCTCACATAAGGTAAACTCACATTTTCTCTCACATTGATCTAAAAAAAGCCCGACTTTCGTTTTCATTAGACAATTTGAACTTTTACAAGCAAGAAAACTGTTTGAATCCATGGATAATGCAGTTACTACGGGAGGGAGCACGGGTTCCTGGTGGGAAATAGAGTTTATAGAAGAGGGAGAAATACACTTGGTATTGGGGGAGCAAAGAATGAGAGAGGGAGAAAGAGATTTCTAGATATAATCAAGTGCATATACTCTCTGTCAGGATTCTAGTTGGCATTTTTGATAGCATTTCCTCCAGAATCAAAATTAGCCATATGGATGGTGGATTTAATTAAAATTAGTATGTTCAACAACAAAAAATAACTTGTTGATCAAAATATCTTAGTCCATTTAGTGAAAAGGTCAGACTGACTGGTATTTAGCCCTTGGTTGACACAGTCAAACCACGATGTAGGTATTTATAGCAAGCTTGGAGGGTTTGATGAAATATGGAGGTAATTGAGAATAGACTACAGTTTGTGGATTCCCAAGAGCTTTAGAATCACTTATTCTTTTTGTTTAGCATTGTAATATCTAAGTATGGTTTGAGCGATCAGTAGAAAATCTTAGAAAGAGAAAAATAATTTCTTTACAGAATGAAGAAAATCTCTTAAAATAATGGTTTCTGCTTATGGATGGATAGAGTTAATACATTTAAGAAATGATTTTTGACCTCACATGTTAAAGAATACTTTGATATATATCAAAATTTAAGAAGCTTTCTATCAGAATTCATTACACGTTCGTTGAAATAATTTTGTTGAAAGCTGAAGGGATAAGCAATTTTTCTACATTGCTACTTAACCAATTGGCTGAGAGTTTTAAGGATAATAATAACCACTGACGATGATGAGCATAGTTAAAAGGAAATGCTCACATCACCTTTAAGGACTATGATTTGGCCCTGGACATCATATGTTTGAAAGGTCTTCTACTCTTTTAAATTAATCTCAATAAAATAATGTTTAAAGATGTAGGTACTTATAAGAACAAACCAGAATTAGATATCACTACATGACAATATTTCAGTGAACTAGTTAAATTCATGAAAATTATATTTTGGAGCATTATCTAAGAATATGATGCTAAGTTTTCTTAGTTGAAAGGTGGGTAACAAGAAAGCATTTAAAGGACAGGAGCACAGAATGTAGAATGAACAGAAAAAAATAATGAAATGCTCAAAGAGAAGTAATCTTGATTAATGGTAAAAAGAGGAATTTTTATTTTTCTTTGTGTTTTCTCACAACTTCTAAATTTTGTGGAGTGTATGCATTACTATTGTAGATAGAAAAAGAATTTTAGCTGAATGTTGTGGCACCTGCCTATAATCCCAGCTACTTAGGAGGCTGAGGCAAGAGGGTGGCTTGAGCCCAGGAGTTTGAGGCCAGCTTGGCAATATGAGACCCTGTCACAGAGAAACAAACAAACAAACAACAAAAAGAAGACACAAAAAAGGAAAGGGAAGGAATAAATATCCTGGGTCATTCAGTTTTCTCTGTACTTCTGATCTCCAGCTATCTACCTGGGCCTCACCTCCCCCTTCCCTCAATTTACCTCGCCATACTATTTTTTTCACCTTCTTTGAAGGCTTTTCCTTAGAAACACCCAGAGGAAGAAGGAAGGTGGCGGCTGGCACTACCAGGCTTCCTCATGATACAATCTGATACTTAAATACTCTGTTCTTCCTTGTCTGATTTCAGTGTCTGAGATTTTCTGTTAACTCCTGCCTCTCCTTGGTCAAATATTAGGCTCAATTTGTACAAATTGCTGAGGCTCTACCACCAAAAGTCCCTTGAGGCAAAAAAGACTTTCCTTCATAGGACTGAAGGGGGAAAAAGTCCCTCTGAATAAAAGCCTCACAATGTATTGCTTACTGTCCTCTGTGGACCCCTTACAATCCATTATTCTACATCCTTTGAGGACCCAAACTCTCCTCTATTCCTTTTCTAACCAGCTCCACCTGCTGGTGCTAATCTGTATTTCTTTGAGATTGGCATCCTTGTTTCAGATAATGCGGTTTTCCTCAAAATCTGACTCCTTTCCATAGTTTCATATTTCTGCACCACTTAGTTCCAGGCCAAAGGAGAGGGGGAAGGTCCCTTTTACAATGTTTTCTTTTGGTCTTAAACTGTGTTTCCTTTGAATCACATGTAATGGCTTCCAGATAGGTAAATGGATGACAATCCTAAGAAATACACCGCTGGGCAGCTGGTGAGGTTAGGATTTGGAGGGATGAGCTAGTAACTACCTTCCAGTTAGGCCGCTCAAAGGACAAACGTAGCAGGACTCCACTGTCCGGAAGAGGAGAATATTCTATTTGGGAGTTCAGAAGACAGTGACTCAGATTCTGAATATTTTGGATCTCTTAAGATTCTTGACAAGCAGGTATGAGTCCCACGTCTGCTCCAGAGAGTGTAACTAAAGGTCATCCGGATTCTTGAGAAACTTTCTGCTCTTCCTTGAAGTCACCTAAGCAGTGTCAGCCATGTTTCTGGTTACTTCTCATGCAGGCATCTCCCAGCCACTTCCTAAACTGAGCACCCTTTGTGCCCACTCCTTCAAGGTCCAGATCAGCGTTTAAATCCTGATTGGAAAGTTCTTTGGGCATCAGGAAAAAAGAAACAAAAGCATAGTAAGTGAATGTTTTGATGGGAGCATTTGCGTTTGGCACACTGGCTGTTGTTTCCCTTAGGAGCCCGTTGATAATAATCGCTCGCTCAGTTCCAGCCTCCCCTCGCTCCGTGCACCGTAGGCGCAGGGCTTGGCTGTGCCCTTGATGCTGTTGGCTGCCTGTGCCTGTGCCTGGTGAGATAGCGTACGGAAGGTGCCAAGAAGCTGGGAGGGAGGCTGAGTCCCTCAGTGTTTACTCTTTGATCTTACTCCTCATGTTCTCAGCTCTTTACTCGAAGAGGGAAAAAGTCTGTTGTAGTCAGTCCAAAGCTTCCTTCCTGGATTTTTTCCCAGAGACTTGGCCTAAAAGCTTTGCTGTAGACATATTTTTTTGGCCTTTGGTACATTTTCTCAGTGCCCTTTAGCATGGACATTTTAGGTGCATGTGCGCGCACACACATACACACACCCATATACACAGAGTTCAACTCTTGGTTCACAATAAATTTCATGATCGTAAATCATATCAAGTCATATCTCCCAGCAATTCATTTTGGGTCTTTTCTCACATTCCCCTCTGCCCAGAGTTGTCCTGGGTTTTAATTAGAATCTCTGGAACTTTGAGTTCACAAAACTGAGAACTAAAATGTGAAGACCCATAATAGACTTTAAGAGAGAACTGAAGATGTAACATTTGGTTACTCACATGGTCTTTCGAGTTTTTATTATTGATTCATAGATTTTAAATCTATTATCTATAGGAATATTTTTTATACTTAGGCAGATCTTATAAAATTGAAGGACAGGGATATTTTTACTCTGTTCTCAAAATTTTGGAAGTTGAGCTCCTCTTTCCTCATACGAAGACAGTCAAAGAAAGACAGAAACACAAGACCGCAATACTTCCAAACCCTTCACACGTCTGCAGATCTATCCCGATCTTTTCCTGTTGATTAATGAAAGAAAAGTACAGTTGCTAGGCATGAGTAATTTCATTTCAAACATCTTTCACTGCTCACCAGAAATGATACCAACAAAGTTAACTAATTCCATGTAGCTTTGGGCCTACATACGTAGCAGGTATAAGGATGCCGGGGTGTTGCTTTATGTCTTAGTTTGACATGACAAATCTTTGAAGGTTTTGTAGTATCTTTATAACATTTTTTTCTTTGTTTTTTTTTTTTCTGGTATTCTTGCACAATAGGGCCTCTCACAGTGTCATTCTGAACGGAACATATTTTTCCACTGCCGTCTGCTTTTCTGTTGAAAAATATTCGCTTCACTCTTTCTCGCTTTCTAAGTTGCATCGTGTTGGAATCTGTCCTTCACTTTTTAAATAGCTTTATCTAGAAAAATATTTGTGTTCTGAGTTTCTCCAATTAAACTAAGATTATTATTTTCAAAGTAGACGTAACTGTAGATTTTACGCATTTGTAGGTTAATTCTATATTCATTGGACTTTGGAAATATTTCTCCTTGATTGGAAGAGTTACTTTAATGCCACTTAATGATGATGATTTAATTTATTAAAAAGTAAACAAAACACCTAGCCCTATTTCATATTAAAAATTGTATTTCAGTAGCTAAGAAGTAATATAAAATCTTGGGATGAACAATAGAAACATTAGCTTCCAGGGGCAGCTCTTCCAACAATAAGCTGTGCGCGGTGACATGTTGGTGAAAGTTTAACAACCAGCTCTCAAGCGAAACTGGGGCCCTGATTATAGTTTGTCAGTTTCTACGCAGTGTTTCCGAACCACCATGACTAATTTTAACGTATGGGCTGGATGGAAGTCCCTGAAGTCAGAGTGGGAAGCAAACTGTACAATAAGCCCTCTGAGAGCTGGGTCTAGGGTGGGATGCCTTGACTCTTGGTTATAACACTTAACTTTCCCACCTCTAGGTTCTCTTTCTCTCTCTCTTTCTCTCTCCCTTTCTTTCTTTCTTTCTTTCTTTCTTTCTTTCTTTCTTTCTTTCTTTCTTTCTTTCTTTCTTTCTTTCTTTCTTTCCTTTTTCTCTCTTGTTCTTTCTTGTCCTTCAGAGAATACACAAGAAGATTCGTGATGTTTCTATGATCTGTCTCTTTGCAGCCCACTAACTGCATGTTGGAGAGGGTACCAGAGCTCAGATGTGCCCAGCCCAGTAGGTCTCCCAACACAATAGCAGTGACATTGGTATTTTTTTTTTCTCAGTAAAATCTTTGGAGGGTTGAGTCTTCATTTTCTTCTGTGATATAAGTTATGTTACAATTGAATAAAGTAGTCTATGAGAAGACCCTGGAGTACGATAGTTCCAATAATTTTCCTCATATTGTCCATTAATGTCATTACCATATTTCAGGGGTATGCATGTATGCATTCGTGAAATAAACATGTTATTTTCTTAAAACATTTACTGTGAAATGCATTTTTTATCTCGATGCCTAACTTTTAATTATCATCATACTATTTCATCTTTAGTGTCTCATCCTGATATCTCCTTTACCTAACATGTATCAAAGGCAGAATTTCTGAAATCATGAAGCAAACACTACGCCTCGAGCTACGTCCTGCAGCAGCACTTAATTGCTTTTAGCATTAGTTACTTGGTATTCCAGCAATTTGCAAACTTCGCCCCATTCACAAGGAGAGAAGACATGACAGTCTGAGCTAGCTTTTGCCCGCTGCAACTGTAGCTCCCAGATTTGGGAAAAGGATAATATTTCCGAACTCTGCTATGGAGATTGATTGTTTTGAGTTGTAGTGCATTTGTCAGTCACTAAGAAGTACTGTTAGGTTGAGCTTTACATGAGTTTTTAATTATTTTTAAAAGGAATGTGCTGTCTTTTGTCCTCCCCTTTCCAGTCAATGTTCTCAGGTTGAGTCATTTGCCCCTGGTCCTTCCTGCTCAGCAGTGCAGATAATATGAGCGTGTTCTTGGTCCCAACCATCTTTCTCCTGGCTTTGATTCAGTTATCTGACTCTTCCTCTCCAAAGAAAATGCTAAAGGGATGAAAGGAAGGTGTTGAGGGATTGAGTAAAAGCAGTCAACAATAAATCAATCAAACAAGTACTTATCCAACACCTCCTAGGTAACAGAGACTGTGTTGTAAGCCTATAAAATCCTCGGAGGGAGAAGAAAGGAAAAAAGCAGAAGCATGAAATGTGGAAGGGAGACATATTTAAGAAGAGGTCCTTAAGTGCAGAATTCAAGAATGTAGGCTAATGCAAATACATATAAATAGCTAAAAGAGAAAGGCTTGTATATGTTTCTGACTGAATCAAATATATACAGCATTCATAATGCCAAAAGGTATATGGACTGTACATTTCACTCTGTCACTTTCTAATTTGCAAAGTATTACATCATCTTCCAAACTTGATTACAAATCCTTCTGCTCTTCTTTCTTCAGATCTGGGAGCTTCCCATCCATTCAAAACCCCATTTAGTTGAATTCCATGAAATTTTAATGAAATAAATGTAATGGCATTAGACATATTCCTCTAACCTAGTTTCCCCCATCCTGACACGCCAGAGGGTGACTTCATGGATATTTATTTGATATTAATGCTGTGGGATTTGGATTTCGAAAGTTTATATTTTTTCTTTTCACCAAAAATGAAAATTGGAGGAGGCAGATGACACAACAGTTAGGAATCAAATGTCCCAGCGTAGGTAGGCATCCTTTTACATTGCAGCAAATTAGTTCTGCAAAGCCACTAATAGTGTTGTTACACTGTCAAGGTTCTTGGAGATTACTTGGCCTTTTAAACTCCACAAAAGCAAATTCTTTCTATGTACTTAGTACTCATAAGGCAGATTCTTGTTTCAAGGTAAAAATTTCAGCCTTTGTTTTACACAAAGACGTGGTTTTTATAAGTTGGGGAATGTATTAGCACTGTGATTGTAAAGATGGCAACATCAGGGGGCTATCCAGTTGCTTTCCAAATAGTTTCCATTGATCTACCTATTATTTATCTCTAATTGACCATTTCACTCAAGTACAATCAAACCTAATAACTTGAATTAATATTTATTATAATTTAAAAATCGTTAATGCTTTATAAGGCCTGAAAATAATTCTGAGCATATTTTGAATGTTTTCCTAGATCTCACACATGCCACAAAGGCCCCACTTCCTTCTTCCGATTCAAGCTAATCCACAGAAAAGAAAGACATCAGATATCTGGTTTGGGGGATTTTTGTCAGTATTATGCAAAGTCATGTAGATAGTGTGTATAGAAAATATGACACTCAAATTAGTTGTGGCTTCACACAGAAATTCCCCTACGAAATTACTGAAGCTCTCTGGCCTGTTTAGTCATCAATAAATGGGATTAATGGTACCATCTTTGCAGAATTGTTAGGGGAAAAAGATGATCCATAAATAAGAGTGATTAGAAGGTGTTTCCTTATTAGTACCTGTGCTTTTCACACAGAAATTTGTCCTGAATTTTTCTCCTTTTCCACCAAGAAGGACAGACAATCAGGGACGCGGGTCCCCTGGAGTAGGGGTGACTCGAGGCCATGTGAGTGTCATTAGTTCTGTCTGAAGGCTCTTTCAGCTGGAGGTTCTGAGACCTGGCAGAGCGAAGCTCAAACAAACACGGCTGCTTCTCCGGCCCTGCAGAGGTGGTGTCGCTGTCTGCATCAGCCCCCCTTTCCAGCGAACAGAGCTCTGTCGGTGCACGGAAAAGCGGCAGCTTTAAAAGGAGGTCAGAAAGTCATAGGTGTACTCACGGATTCCACAGAGAATTCACAGACTTGAAGGTGCAAGCCCGAGGACAGTGATCTCCAAGCAGCAAGTTTGCTGGCACAGTTCCGTTCCCCACGGAGGCAACGGGATGATGAACAAGTCTCTACGACGGGTGAGCTCATGGATCTTGTCTCGTGAAATGTCAAGTCTATGTCCTATCAGCAGGCCGGAAAGAATTTGGTGCCAGGGAGACAAGCATGATTTAAGAATCCCCAAATCCAGCAGTGAGTCAAATCCAACAGTGAATGGGGCGTGGAACTTCCACTGACTTTACGTATAAACTGGCAGGTATTGAAGGCAATTTATATTCGTTTTTACCACATCCGTGCAGTGCACATGTCATTATTCTCAAGGAGTCTATTGAAGAGCATAAAGACTGACTAACTAGAGTAATAGATATGAGCAGAGAGATTATAGAGCCCTGAGCTTTTGGTGGCACTGTGCTATTATAGCACTACTGGTGAATGCTTAAATGTGCATAAACAAATCACACTGACTTTGGGCTTAGGTTAGCTTCCCAGAAGCAGCGCTTGAGACAAGAATTAGGAGCACAGAATGGATTTGGGGAAGTCTCTCCTGGGAATGATATAAGACAAAGGGGAAAGCAGAAGGCAGGAATAAGCACTAAGCAAGAATGTGGGTTCAGGGCTTCACCCTGATCCCTTGAAAAGACATGAATCCTAACTAGCACTGCAGAGATGATTTTCTTTTGCAGCTAGGAGGTCACGTTTTGTATCTCTGCTTGAGTCTTCAGCTATGTGTTGGCACCCTGGCATGGAGGGGTAGGCTGCCCTCCTGGTGGAGGTGGCTCTTATTGGTTCCAGGGCAGTTCTGTTAAGAAGAGGGCCACTGTGAGTAGACAGCTGGGGCTTGGGTGCCCTTGGGTGACCACCACATAGCATGTGCCTTGCCTGTCTGTACCAAGTTAGGAAGCTAACTGCCACTCCACACATTCTTTCCAGTATACAGCTACTGAACAGCCTGGTTTCCACAGCAGTCTCTCTGTTGCAAGAATTCACCTTAAGATTTACCCAAAGGCCACACTGGTGACAAGCCGAATGGTGTGAGAACCATTTGAAGAAGAATTTTGTCTGTTGGCAGCATCTGACTTGTATAAATATAAATCCATTTATAAACTGTATTTCCTTGAAGTCATGGGGAAATTCAAGAATTATGAGTCCCATTAGCATGTACTGCCTATGGTCACACTGGCAATGTTATAAGATGTACTCAAGGTATACTTTTCCTACTTAGAACATTTCAAATTTTAAACCACGTGGCCCCGAGGGTTTCGGAGAAGGAATTCTGACCTTGCCCTGCTTCTCTTCTACATGGATGACAAAAGGAGCCCCAGGAGCTTCCAATGACTCAACCAAGAGAAAATAGCTAATGAAAGAGTCTGTGTTTAAAGCATATCCATGTGACTACGTCATTCCAAATCCTAGATCTCCCCGTGCTTGCTGCAGCAGCACATATACCAAATCCTAGATCTTCCTATATCGGGATCCAGAGATGTTAAAACAAAGCTTAATTAAGACAGAAGCGCTAGCTTTTGTCCCCAAAAGACAAACTGTAAAAACACTGAGTCTTGAAACCAACCAGAGCCTCTTAGAATTCCTTCAATAGTATGAATTAACTTTATATAGGAATTCATCCTATAACATCCAAATAGATTATTGGGCAGATATCTTGCACAATGAATAAACTTGCTGTTTTGCAAGGTAGGACATTCCATCATTCAGAGATTCCAATGTTTAGAAACATCGATCCAGACTCTGTCTCCTTGTGAGCCCTACCCATGGGTCATAGTCCTGGTCTGAGATGACATCAGACTACTAACATTTTTTCTCCAATAGTTTACTCTGCAAATACATGCACAAATAGTAGTTGCACATAGTTTGAGTTTTCCTTGTGTAACTCAGTGTCTCCATACCTCTTCCCATTCCTGGGAGATTCCTAAAGAGTTATCTTTAGGATTATGCATTCAGGGCTGCTCTGAGTAAAGTGCAGAGAAGGAAGGAAGTAGAAGGAAGATTAGGGGAAAAGATACATTCTTACAGCCTTGTTTCTGTTGAAAACCAACCCTTCTACTTCACAGAATCCAGAATAATGCAGCCACAGCTGGAGTGGGGTATCAGGAAGTTTGTTCCAGCTGCTAGAGAATAGAAGTAAGGAAATCTATGCAATGGTGGTTTATGGCATCACAGAATTCCTTCAGTCAGAGTGAAACTGCTTGCTAGTAGCTGGAAAATACTGGACTCGGACCCAGCCCCCAACAGCAGGTCAGTAGAGCCTCAGACCCTCATCAGGGTATATAACACAATTTCTTCTAAGGACTCAATGTTCAATTCTAGTCTTTTAAAATACAGGAGATGTAAGCTCCTTGATTGCAGAGATTTTGTTATCTCCACTACATTTTACTAAAACCGAGATGAACTGTATAAAATTCTGCAAGGTTCTAATATACAGTAGACCCTTAGGATCTGTAGGGGGTCAGTTCCAGGACCTCTGTCTTAGTTTCTTGTCACTGGGACAAAATACCCAACACCCATAATTTAAAGGAGGAGAGGTTTATTTTGGCTCACAGTTTCAGACATTTCAGTCCATGGTTGGCAGGCTGAAACACAGAAACAACATGGTGGAAAGGCCTGAGTAGAGGAAAATTGCTCGTGTCATGGCAGCCAGGAAACAGAGAGAGGAAGGAGGAGCTTGGGAGGAAGATGGACTCTTCCAAGTGACACCCCCTGTGACCAGCCTCTTCTGATCAGGCACCACTTAGCAGCACTCTCAGCCTCTGAACTCATGGATGGATGAATCCAAACCCTCCTATGAGTCTAGCGACCCCCCGTGACCCAGCCACCCTCCAAAAGCCCTGCCTCTGAGCACATGAGAATTTACAGGGACATTTGAGATCTAAACCGTAACAAACAGCTGTGGGTACCGAAATCCATGGATGCTCAAGTCCCTTACATACAGTCACATAGTATTTACATGTAACCTAGATACATCCTTCCATATGTTTTAAATCACCTTTAGATTACTCATAATCCCCAATGTAATGCAAACGTTACATAAAGAGTTGTTATCCTGTATTGTTTAATGAATAATGACAAGGAAAACAAGGCTACATGTTTGGTACAGACACAGTGTTTTTCAACTATTTTCCACTAGTGGCTGCTTGATTTCACAGATGTAGAAATCACATGAGTGGAGTGCTAACTCTATTTGTTGAACACGTGAATAAATGAACAATTGAATTATTGGATACACTGAATATTTCAGACATTATTTAAAGCATATCCTTTAAAAATAGGATCCTCTTCTGTCTTTCACTTTCTACATTTGTGACAACCCCCATTATTGTGACATATAAATAATGTGAATCAGGAACTCTACAGTACTCAAGAACGTAAATATTGTGGGTGAGTAGAGATGTGGACTAATGCAAACAACCTTTTTAGTTTTTCAAGGGGCAGTCTCTCTTATTCAAATTCAAGGGTCAAGAAAACCAACCTAGAGATATTTTAAGGCAAAATAATCAAGGCAAAGTAAACCAAGCAGGAAGACTTAGCAGTGTTGTGATTTTTCTAGCCGTTGTCTTAATCTAATAATATGCAAAACTGTAAAAGATGGGCCTATTGGGGAAAAAAATCAACAACTTGATTTATTATACCTCTAGAGAAATAAATTTTCTAACTCAGATCTTATTAGAAATATATCCAAAGACACATATTGTCATTTTTGGTCTCTCTTTTCTTTACTTACGATAATATTTTAACTTTAATAGTCTTTGAATCTTATCTTTGGGCTATTTACAAAAGTTCACTAAGTGTTTCCAATTAAATCATTTTGTAAAATGGCAAGATAAGTTGCTTAAGATAAGTTTTATGAAAATATTTCCAACGATAAGGCAAAATTAATAAGGCAACCTACTAGAACATAAGCTAAAACACTTTATGTAAAAAATGAAAGCTGTTGGCTGTCGATCCCAATATTTTAATGTATTGAAGATCTTGAACAAGTCTTCTAGATCAAAAACTGATGGCCTTGTCACCTACTCTGGCTACACAATACAAAATTTTGTCTTTTGAAATATTTTTCTTTTGATAAATATGTACATAATATGATGACGTATTAACATATTACATCAAATATTGCTGTTTTGGCACTAAAAATGTTACTATGTCTGAAACTTCTTTTGTGCCCCTAAAGAGAGTGGGCATTAGAAAAATTGCAGTCTGGGGCCATGAACAGAAAGGCATTGTAATTTTAGATTAAATTTCAAATAAATACTAAGATTTTGCTATACATTTTTAGTAACATTGGAGAGAATACTCAACCTTTCTTAGCCGTACATTTGACTATATCCTTTAGATGAAGAAACCTGGATTTGGTGCTAAGAGGTGCCTGTGCTCAGAGCAGCAGGCTTAGCGTCCAGACAATTGACATCTCCTTTCCCTCCACTTTTTGAGAATGAATTAATGATAGTAATGATTTTGAAATCTTTGCTTTTTGTAAAAAATAATATTTATTCATGTAGAAAAATCGGGAAATGCGAAAAAGTAAAGGGATCGCCTTAATTGCCAATTATCCAATTTAGGCACAACAACTGTTAATGTATGTGTTCGTTCCCTCTCCTTTTAACTTCCTTTAAAATTATCTTCAATCTGTAAAAGATAAAAAATGCCAATATGTACTAAAAACGAAACTGTGCACAAGCTATAAAATGATAATCCAATTCTGTATCTTCCTGCCCTCAGAGGTGAGACAGTTAAAGGCAAGTGCCGGCTCGACTGGATTAAGAGATGCGTAGATTAGTGAGGCACACATCTGGGTGTGTCTGCGGTAGTGTCGGGAGATTATTGTTACATGAGCCAGCAAACTGCCCTGTAAGACTCATCCTGATGTGGGTGGCATCATCCAGTACAGGCTCGCAGCCAGATGAAAGGAAAGGAGAAGAAAGTAAACCCGCATGTGAAAACTGCCTTTCGGCTCGAGTAGGTACATCTTTTGCTACTGCCATTACCTGTAGATATCAGGCTCTAGCTTCTTCAACCTTTTAATGCAGACTCCTAAAACAGCTCTGGGAGCCTCCAGGCCTGGCTTGAACTGGTGCTACAGCATCCTTCACCCTTCGTGTGCTGTAGCTTCCAGCCTCCTTCTGTCAGCTGCTGCTCGATCCTGTGGCTCTCCAGCATGCAGACGTCTTCCGTGGACTACTCTGCCTCTGTTCCTGAAAAATAGAAGAAAAATATTTTTTATTGATCCTGTTCTTCTGGAGAACCCTAACCAGTACAACCTCTACTCTTCCGTTTTTCATTTTCTCTAGTTGCCTTTACAAATGTGAAATAATATACTTTTTGATTTGTCTCCTAATAAAAACTCTGTTTTAATTTCTTTTTGTAAATGTTGTAGAATTTGTTCACTTTTTCTTATATTTCCCCTTCGTCGCGATTGATTTTTACAAAACTTTTAGTTCTAGTGGGATTATGAAAGTGAATTCTCAAAGGCTTTGAACCTGGATTTATAAGTTACGAATTATTTTATCTGGAGATTTTCTATTCTAATTATTGAAGAGGATTATTGAGTTCTCATGGAGACTCAACTCTTATTTCTTCTAATTTGTCCAGAATTAGTGAAATATCTTGAAAAGTCAGTTATAGTTTTTGTCTCTTAGGTACTGAGAAATGTTAGCTAGAAATTAAATGTTCCTTTTGGCTCTAAAGTTCTGCTATTTGTAGGATATAGGAAAGTGAACAGCTTTTATTCAGCTTGTTTGGTTGCAAGACAATCGTGGTGCCTGGGGGTTATCCATAACATCCTGAATTTCTAATTTATTTTTATTGAAATTACAGTAATATAAGGTACCTAGCCTGAGAAAAGATGTCATATGTAACAGCTCATGCAGTGAGGTCCTAGAGCTAGCTTATACTCCACTGGCTTGTGGAGAGCCAGTTCGGTCCTTTTCAACTTGCATTGTTATTACTTTGCTAGGTTGAAATTGGCCATAGTAGGAGTCTTAATACTATAAAAATTAGCAAAACTTACACATCATTGTTTTTTTCTGTTTCTGTTTTTTTCCAGAGAGCAAAGGTGCAGAGAAACATTAATTTAGCCAGCCTACAACTGCTATTCTCAGGAAGACCAGCAGGAAAGAAAATAAAGGGTAATCACTGGGTACTAAGCTGCAGTTAGAGGGGAGTAACACAGTCTCCTGCACGGTAAGGCAACAGCACAGAACAAATGTCCATCGTCTACTTCAAGGTGCTGAATGAATGATTTTGAATGTTTTCCCCATAGTATGGGCTGTGGGAGAAATATCCTATCCTATATGACCATACTGGGAGGGAGCCCTTGGAATCTGGCTCCTGGATTCCCAAACACTTTGCCTCATGCGTTTTTCTCTTGTTGATTTTTGCCTGTTATATTTGTGCCATAAGAAAGCTGTAGGTCCAGGTGCTGTTGTGCTTGGTTGTAATCCCAGCACTTTGGAGGCTGAGGCAGGAGGATCATGAGGTTGAGGCCAGTCTGGGCTCCATAGTGAGATCATATCTCAAACAAACAATAATGAATCAAAACTGAGGAAATACAAGTCATTACTCAGTTATATGTTGAGTTCTGCAAGTCCTTTTAGGAAGTGACTGAACCTGGAGATTGTCTTGTGGACCTCTGTCAGTATACCTTTGGTCATAATGTGAAGTTTTATTCATTGTTAATATGGAGTACCTCTACATGCAATACGCTGGAAATAGGTTCATGATATAGTATAAGGAGAAAAAAAAAGTCATGCATAATCAGTTAATTATAGAATGTGTGCATGTGTGTGTATCTCTGTGTGTGTCTGTGAATGTATAGGGAGTTATATGCAAGATTATATATCAAATAATATGATTGCTTCTCAGTGGCAATTCTTCTACACACTGTACATAGCAATAACAAAAAGTAAAGTGGCAGGATTTATCAATGATTATATTTTATATTCTAGTAGCATTGAAATAGGCAAAATTGTGTTTCTAAATGGTACTATCACTGAGGTCTTTTTTAGAGTTTTATATTATTGGAAACTGGAAATGTGAGTCAAATCTAACAAAATCTTAGGTGTTAAGCAGCCTTGATAGCTGATAAAAAATAACTGTTAACACTGCCCGTGGCCATCCTGCGAACACTCTTTGCTTGGCTCTGTAGTTTGTCATCATTTCCTGTCCCAAATGTCAGGAGAATCACCGTCACGCTTTCATTCCAAAGCACAAAGGTGTCTTCGACCCACTCGTACTCCTGGTCCAAACCTGTCAAGCCCGCAGCACTTGGCTTCTACTTGTTCAGAAAATGTTTCTAGTAGAGACTTATGAATAGAGATGAATAATCACAGGTCAGCTGGAAGTCAGGATGACAAGTATTTGACTGTTGATATAGGCATATGAAAATCAAACAGTCAAAATACGGTATCTACAGAACTGAAGTTTTTAAATGTAACATGATGGAATAATAACCTAGAGATTTTCTACATTTTCTTCAGTTCACCAGTAAACAATTTAACTTATTGGCCAAATCATCTCCACATTCCTTCTATTAGCTTCCACCTAAAACCTCTCAAGTAGTTATTGCATTTTAAGTAAATATTAGGCTGTTAAAATTGTATTCATGCATATTTGCCCAGTAGACAGTTAAATCAGCTTTGTTGCTGTATTCTATGAAACTACATAATTACAGGCCTTTCAAAGTGCATATTATTAACTTGGTGCATGACTACTTCAAAGCAGACATGCTGCCGATGGGTTGAGTCAATATGCACGTGGTATTTTTCAGTCCAAGCTTTAAGTCTTAGGAGAAACTAAAAATATAGAGGCTTCTGAGTACATGGTGAGAAAAAATTAGGCATGAACACAATATTTTACACAGTCATCCTTGATTTCCAAATATCCAGTTGTTGAATGCTCTATTTTATAACATTATATGCATAACAGCCAGTAGTTTTCTAAATGACATTTTGCATAAAATATTTGATTATATACATGTATATACATGGATACAAACATGCACACACACACACACACACACACGTTAGCCAGGTTCAGCAGAAACCAAAGGACAAATCAGAACATATGTTTATTTTATTACAATAAGGAATACACATTTCTAGTGCATCCACACTGAGACTCACAATATCCCTTGCTACTTAAGGTGTTCCCAATTTCTGGTAACAACATTTCTGGAAAATGGATTAGTCAAAATAGGATTCTTTGAATGTTGCAAAATAAGAGCAAAGGGATGTTAGCAGGGTTAGAGACTGCAGTGCAGACTGGGTAAATATTAGGAGACATCTTCATCTCTCATTGGAGGGGAACTTTCTCAGCTGCAGATGCTTCCCTCCTCCCAGCCATTGACTTCTCAGGTGACATTATGATCATCCTCTGGCCTTTTTCCTTCCTGCTTCCAGGTTGACTATCTTTCTTCAGGTTGATGCTTAATTCCTTCAGAAGCTTTATCTGATGGTTAGATGGTTTCTCTCATGCCTCACTCACTCCAGTTAAATAACCTCTCCACCCACCTAAGGGATAGAAATGGGTTGATTATCCACCCTACTTGCCAATACTACATCCAGACCAGGACGAGCCTACGGGCCATCCAGCTCAGTCCTGACCCTACCTTTCATATTGTCCCTTTCCTTCTCTCACTGAAGGATGGGTAAATTGTCTTCTCCACTCCAATCTTGCTGTCATCCTCGGAACTGGCAGTGTATACAAGCATGGTTCTTCCAAATACCTGAGATCCACCTATGGCCTCATTTCATGAGTTTATCCTGAGCCTACTTCAGTCCTATCATTTCTCATGACCGAGTCTTCCATCGCAAGGCATGCTACATTTCTGAACTGCTGAATTAAAATATCTTACTCTGAATGATCACACTCTGACATTCTATTTTCATTGCCCTGCCTCGCTGATGTTCAAAACACTTATCTAATAAAACCATAAAGCTAGACCATTCCAGACATTTCTTTATATCCACAATCAGGTAGCTGATTGTTTCTTGGAAACATATACAGTGCTCATACACTCAGAGATGTGTGCATGTGAAACCCTAAATATATGATCTTAGAATTAATTTGGGCATCAAACCTTGTGTGATTCTTCACGCAGCTCTCTCTACCTTCTCTCCTGGAGCCATTTCAAATTATTGTAAACACGTCTGTTCTGGAAACTTGGTGACAGCCATTCCTTCACAGATATTGTTACTGTGAATAATTCCCATTAGACAGGAACAACCTGTACTTCCAGCTATCATTCTACACCTGCATTTGTAATTGCCTTTGTTGTCTATTTCTTCTCTGCCTTGTTTCCTCCCTCCTCACTCCTGTAAAACAGTGTTTTACCAATTTCAACTCACTCCCAGATCAGAGAATAGAAAGGAAGAAAGCACCAATCATCTTACAACCTTCTATTTCTCTCTTCCTCCAAGTCAAGCTCTGTTTTGGATATCTCTTTATGCAGGTGAAATTCACATATCACAAGGTCAGCCATCAGGAAGGGAGTGATAAAGTATATTAGCACATTAACAGTGTTGGAAACCATCCCTCTAATTCTCAAACACGTTCATCATCCCCAAAGAAAACCACATATCCAATAAGCAGTTCCCTTGGGAACCACCAATTTATTTTTATCCACGTGGGTTAACTTATTCTGGATATTCCATACATATCAAATCATCTAGTGTGTGACATTTTGTGTATGATTTCTTTTAATTATCTTATTTTCAAAGTATATGTGTTGTAGTATATATAGATACTTCATTCCCTTCATAACTGAATAATATTCCATTTGTATGTATATACCAGATTTTATGATCCATACATCCATTGAAGGCCATTTGGCCTATTTCTGCCTTCTGGCCATTCTGAATAATGCTCCAACGAATGTGAAAGTACATGTATTTATTTAAAAACTGTGTTTTAGTTCATTTTGGGTAGAACTGGTGGGTCACATGGTAATTTTATGTTTAATTTATGAGGAATTTCCTGTTTTCTACAGTGGATATAGCATTTTACAATCTCATCAGCCTGTCTGAGGTTTCAAATTTCTCCTTATTCTAACTGTTCTTTTTTTTAATTTTTATTTTCTGTATGTGTGTGTATGTTTTAGTGTAGCTGTTCCAGAGAGTGTGACATTATTCCTTATTACAGGGTAGTAATACAAGCGATCAGACTCTCTTCTTCCCAAAGTTGGCTGTTGTTGATAAACATGGCTATAGTCATCCATTAATTTAATTACTTTTCCAAAATATCTCTACAAAGACTGTATTCGTTGCCATGAGTGGTCATGAAAATCTCTGCTCTGTTATCTCAGTTGCTGGCCAGTGAGCCGAGAGAGATTTCCCAAGAAGCTACCAAGACTCTGCCTGAGCCCTTACCTAGCATTCGCTCAGTCCCACGGGTCTAGCAGAGATGGACGCCAAGCGGCCTCACAACTTTCCTGGCATATGCTGGGTGCCAAGCATTTTGGTTCCACTCTGTCTTCCCCAGTGCATGTGTACCCTTATTCTCTCGGGAATATTCTTCCTTACCTTCTTCCCTTCCGGGCCTAGAGTGTCTGTCTGTTGTTCCTCCCTTCTGCTGTTCCTTGTCTCAGGGGATATGAGGTATGGTATGTTTGTCTTTAAATCTCTCTGTAGCTATTTGCAAAGCTGGAGAGCGTCTGTCACTGAAGTTGGAGGAGCAGAGGTAGTGAGGGCGGAGCGGTCAGCCTTGGCAGTATGCTGTCAGGTTAGGGCATCACCAAAGTGCACAACTGCGGGTTTTTAGGAACAAGGCCGCATTAACACCCTGGCACCAACGCTTTGGTGAGGGTCACAGGCCATTGTCGCCGCAGCTGCTCCAGCCCTGACTGCTGCAGGCCCTGCTGCACTAGACAGTGGAGCATGGAATTCAGGTGAGCAAAACATCCCAGTGCACTCCTACTGGACTTCAGCCGCCCTTTCCTAAATGTGACTGAATGTTAATTTGACTGTCTGATAGACTTTCCGGTATTTTACTTTCCCAACAAATTTGTATCCCAGGTTGTTTTGTAAAATAATTTTAATTTATCAGAATTCTATTAGGCCCATAATGCCTACAGATTTCTAACCCTATTTCATGTCTTCCTCATTCTTACCATCAATCCCCATTGCTATCATTAAATGTTTGCATTCCCTGTCAAAAGAAATTCATGTATGAAAACATGATAACCAATACGATTGTGTGGGATGTGGAGCCTTTGGCGGAGGATTGATTCTTGAAGGTGGAGGCCTCATGCATGAGATTAATGCTTTGGTGATCAGGGATTAATAGTCTGATTTAAAAAAAGGGGGGGGTCCTAGAGAGCTACCTTTTCTGTTCCACTATATGAAAACACAAGAAGTTGGTAATCTGTAAGAGGAAAGAAATACAGATTTCAACAGAACCTGAGGATGCCAGTGTCCAGATCTTATACTGCTCAGTCTCCAGAATTCTGAGAAATAACTTTCTTTATAAGCTGCTCAGTTTATAGAAGACCAAACTGACTAAGCCCTCCAGTTACTGCCATTCAAGAGGATGCCAGATCAAAGGCCATCAACCCATGCGTCCTGAGAGGTTGTTCCTGGTATAAATTAGCAATTAAATTTCTTTCTTTTGGCCTCTCATGCCACTTATTTTTTTCTTTTCTGCCTTAAGAGTATGTTGGGAATAAAACATTGGGTAAGTTCTGTTCCACTAGACTAGTTAAGAAAGAACAATGTGCGGAGTGGTCTAACCCTACAAATCATCTCGGCGTCTGAACCCTCAATGTCTCAACAGAAAAGGAAGGTAAATATTGCAAAAGAGAGAAGGTTCATCAGGGGTTGAGCAAAGCTGGGAGACTCATGATTACAGAGCAAGGAGTATTGTAAGGAAAATTACCCACTAAACCCAGATTCCATGGACCCTGCACTTTGCTTTTTCCACAACAAGTGGCTTTGTTTACAGATTTCAGTGATGTGTCCGGTCTTCACTATGCTGAAAATTAGAACACTGTCCAGTCTTTGGTTTTTCATGCACATCTTTTCTTCTGTTCTGTCTATTCAGTCTTTGGCCATCCTAGTACTCCTTCGTCCCTTTGCTATTTTTCTCATCACTCTAACATGGACCTCAGGGAGGCTTGATTTGAGATTTTTCGGTGCTGGCACAGTAGGAAAATCTCATTTTCATGGCAAGCATCTTGGATCGGTCCAAGACAGGATTTATTTTTAAAGTTCCACACTGCACATTGTTGGCTGTCCAATATCTTCTGGCAATAAGATGCCAATAAGACAGAACACATAAAAAAGAAGAAAAACACCCAAACATTTTCATTCCCCTTTTCCATATTCTCTCCCAGCCAAGTTTGGAATGGCTTAAGGGAAGAGTTTTGTTTTTTTTATTTGTTTGTTTTGTTTTGTTTTTTTGGTTTTTTTTTACTAGAACTGGCCACCATGAGGCACCTTTTTTGATTCAGACATCTTCCTGTGGCCTCTCCTAGAGTATCTACCACTGAGTTCTGGTCCATTTCACTTATCCCAAAAATCACTACTTAAGGGAGAAATTAGCCTTTGGTTGAAGAACAGACCTTAAGATTTAAGGATTCTCTCTGTCGAGTAGATACAGACATTTGGATTTCTAGTTCCTTTGGGTCTTTAACCCATCTGACCATCTCAAGGTCACAGAAATTAAAAATGTCAAATATGGATGCTGCGGCTGTCCAAGGTGAATTGCCACAGTAGTGAGGCAAGTGTTTGGTCTTGGAAAACGATTCTGAGCAACAAACCAGAAGTTTCTGCTAAAGGTCTTGAGGTTTTCATTGAAGACAACCACTCTTGGAGAAAGAGTTGCTCCTCCATGGCTCCTTTCCTTTCTTCACGGCAGACATCTGCAGCATAAGTAAATCAGCACTTGTGACGTGTCTTTTCCTATACCAAACATTCCAGATTGTTATCACCAAGAAAGCTGTGTTTTTCTAGATGAAAATTTTCCAATAAATGACACATGAGCCATTGACCTCATTCTGTTGTTTTATTCTCATCTTGGAGCATTTGTGGATTGTAGAATGAAAATGAACAGTAAAAGGTTTACCTATTTCCCTTCTTAGTAAAAGGGTATAAATAATATAAATTCTGTTTTTAAGAAAAATTAGCAAGTCAGAGGTAATGCCAAAAAATGGAGGTGATTATGTAGAATATAACTGAGATTTTTGAGTAAGAAATTGAGTCAAAAGAGACTGAGAAGTAAAATTCAGTTGAGATTTTAATACAAGGAGGACATCCTCTTTGTGTTTCCAACAAATTCTAGGAATCCAGAATCAAATGAAACTCCTCCACTTAACAAAAATAAAATCAAAAAATAAATAAACTTGCTTACACGTGTCCCCTCATGTCATTCTTGTCTTTTCTGGTGATGTCTCATCTGCAGGACCTGCCTGCCTATGCCTGTATGTGGATACGCAGAAATCAGGACCCCTTTCCCTCAAATAAACGTATTGGTATTGATTTGGAGGAAAACACAAACTTGGCGATGAAATCTATCTCCTGAGCATTGCTAAAAAATTATCTTACTAATAATGGTGAAAAAGTCCTACTCTGACTTATTTCAGGATAGGATGTGGAGATATTGGGGTCAATGTCAGTGAGCCCCTTTAGAGCCAATCGGATGTGAGAAGACCATGAGCCAACATTCACAGGCTGCACAAAGGAAAGATTGATTAGGCAGCCAGGAATCCAGACAACTAGCAGTTTGGCAATATTCTGCTCACTGCAGTAGAAATCACCCCAGAATTCATTAATGCCGCTTGCCTGTAAATGTCTCACTGCTACGTGGACAGTGCTCCTTGAGCAATAGTCCTCATTTGGAAGAGCTATTGGCAGCACACATCTTCTCCAAATGATCAATTGCCAAACATCAAATATGCTCATCACCAAGTAACAATGATGACAACAAAAACAAAACAAAAGGATTAAAGTCATCTGAGAGCCACTTTCTCTTTGGCCGACAGGTTTCCCTCCACAGACAATACAGAGTCTTTATGCCTTGACCACATCTCTCTTTTAATTATTTTATTCCAGAAAGCTTAAATTATATAGTTCTGTCTTGACTCACACTTCACATCCCCCACTTGTGGAAATGTCTTTTCCTGACCCAAAATAATCAGTAGGGTGGTGGTCTCAGAATACACCCGTCCCCATCTTCCTGCCCTTGAAATCACCAAACACACTTCAGACATCTCGGGTCAAGGATGAAGAATGATGACCCGTATCTTTACGAAGATGAAGCTCAGTTTTAGTTTTTTAATCTCCTCTTCCCTGTAGGCACTCTGCCTTGCCACAGGTATATCGAGAAGGCAAACTTTAAGATTCAGTTAATCAAGGAAACTTCTCTTGATTTCATCTTTCGAAGAAACTTCCCTTTTGCTCTTGGGGACAGAATGTTGGTTTTCTTCTGTGAACAACATCCCCCCTTCATTCTCATTAGACGTGGTTTGGATGTGGCTACCTATTGAATTTATGCATCTCTTCAACAAAGGATGGGGACAAGAACTTAGCAATCTGTTGGTTCTCTGTCCTTGTCCCTCCCGTTGCTCTTTCAATTCCCATACACACCGTTCTCTTCCAATTGCCGGGAAAACCGTGGCTGTTAGAGGACTCCCCTCATCTTGATGAAACCTTTTTCATTCACACGCAAGGCGGGTGGAAAGCACCTGGAGGGAAAATTTCCCCGCAGGTGGGCCTTACCTAACAACAGGTGGATGTGGCCACATAAATACTCCAAATGTCTCACTTCTGGACAAGGTTCATTCGTAGGTATTTGTTTCACCAGAGAATATTCCTGCAAGATTGGGCTCCAGTCGCTCATCGGTGTCTGATTTCACAGCACTTTGAGCTGGCTGACTTCCCTGTCACCCACCTATGTGCTTTGCAATTCCAATAAACTGTCCTTACTGGAATCCACGGCTCAAGATCTGCCGCTGGAGGGACTCAGACCAAGACAAAACCAAGGCCTGGCAGGTTAGAACCTTCCGTGCCCTGACTTCAGTGACTGAAGTTCCAAACCTGACTCAAGCCAGACCAAGGAGACACCCAGGTCTTTCCTGAAGCCATGAAATGAGAGATACTTTACTCCTTTTAGGGTTAGTATATGCACTATCAGCTGGTACTATTCTTATTGCTGTCATTACCTAAGAAGAACTCTTAAAGGGTGGGTATGGTGGCACATGCCTGTAATCCCCTCCCTCAGAAGGGTGAAGTAGGAGCATCGCTGTGAGGTCAAGGCCAGCCTGAAGTATATAGTGAGACCCTATCTCAAAAAACCAAACAAATAAATAAATAGAAATAGAAAAGAAGAGCTCTTTGGTGAGAAGAAAGCTGACACTCTTCAACATGGTTTTAAATGGTAAGAGGACCATTTGCGTGCATTCATACTTGACACTCTGATTTACTGTAAAGCTTTTCCATTATTCGAGCCTATTTTCCTTTTCCCCGTTTTCAAGGCCATCTTGAGTTAATTTCTGTTTCTCAAAGCTGAAAGTTCTGATTAATTCAGATAGGAACACAAAGTTTTCAGCTCGGCTTGTACTCAGGGCAGTGCAGGCCAGCAGGAAGGGGCTTTGGTCTCTGAATGTGTGATCTACGTGCTGGTCGGTTTTAGCAGTGGAGGTGAGGTATCCATGCTGATATTTGAATACTGAGGAGCTTGTGTTTTCTCTGTCTTTACCACAAACATTTAGAGAGGCCACACTCCAAAGTTGGTTGGGATAGAGGAAAAAATTTTTCTGAAATATTTCATCATCTTTCTTCTGTGAAAAGTTTTGGAAGATATGGACAAATAGTCTTTGAGGACAAAGCATTATGTAGTGAAGAAATTTGTCCACATGAGTTAAATTACTGTCTCAATTTTGCTGTGTAAATTGTAGGCTGCATTTTTTGTTTTAATTAAGCAATGCCCCAAATGGTTTTGTGGCATTTCCCTCCCAGGATTGGGAACCTACACACATCAGCTTTGTGCATGAGAACCAGGAATTAAAACTGACCACAGCTAATGGGAACCTGCTCAGGCCCATTTTATAGGCTCCACTGAGAGAAGTGCAAAGAGAAAACAGGCTACGTGAAGAAGGAAAAACACAATTCTGCCTTTTCAATAAGTTTTAATAATGTATAATCCCCCAGAAAGTAACATGTGAAGAGAATTATAAATTCCGGGTCGGTTGCTTTTCTACCATTTAGGATTCGTTAAGTGCCCTGAGGGAATTGTTGGCCCTTTATATTTTTTTAATTCGGCTCCAATACCTTCAATTAGGGCATGCTGTCACAGTTAGTATCCCCTGCAAATACATGGTTAAGAAAGATTAATGCTAATTCTTGAGGTGTCCCTACTCTGGTGGGACTCAAGAGCTTATGGATCCAAAGTGGATCTTTATTATTAGGTGGCTCCTTCTGGAATGATCTATTAGGTGTTCACAGTCTTACTATTCAATCCATAAAGTAAAATATAAACATCAGGTGCCCAAGAGATACTTACTGTTATCCTTTTCCATGTTCTCAGGAAACATATTTTGCTTCCTCAGATCGAGTCTCTTGTTCTGGGTTCTACTTTCTTTTTTTGGCCTAGCTTGGTAGGATATTGTGAAATAATTCTTTCAAGACATAGAGCAGCCCCTGTATATTCTAACACTCTCGAGAGGGACCCCAGATATGTAGACAGAAACTGTTCGTTAAGTACAGTGACTCAAAAGCATAAACGGGCTAGGAAATTCATTCCTTCCAGTTTGATCTCTGGTGACTGTTCCCCACTTTGGGAACTGCTTAAGCATTTAGTTCAGGGGACTGTCGACCAGCTGCAGTTGTGTGTGTTTATTTTTGAAGCTTCCCTGTTTACTCAACTGGTCCTTCTACATTGTACTTCTCTCAGTTAAGTGTAGAAGTCCCTGTGTTAGGTTTCTCCTATTTTCTTTTTTCCCATGACGGAATCTTCCCCAAAATGAGCTCCTTTAGAAGGTGAGATTCCTACTAGTCAAATTAAGCAGCCATGGAGTTGATTTAAATTCAGTTATAAATGTGTAGATTGGAAACATCCTGTACCAGTTATCCACTGATACAACAGACCACTCCAAATCTTGATGCTTCTCAAGATAATATGGGCTACGGGGTGGATTCTCTGTCAGTTTCAGTGGGGCTAACTCATGTGGCATGTTTGTCTGGTGGGTTAAGCCCGGCTGGAGTGTCCATTGTGTTGTTGTTGTCCTCAGTTTGAAAAAGGCAGCGCAGGTGGTAAAGGCAGGCAAAGTCCCTGGCAGCTCTTTACTCTGAGCTATGAACAGATGTGTGCCTGATGGAGGCAGCCCAAGGATATCTTTCTCACTCTAATTTAGAGAACGAAAGAATGACCAGGCTGAGACATCCAGCCAGTTGGAAAATATTTAAATTTTGGAGGAATTGTAAGACTGAGCCTTCCTGCTAAGCTTT
Source organism: Hystrix cristata (assembly GCA_004026905.1). Lineage (NCBI taxonomy): Eukaryota > Metazoa > Chordata > Mammalia > Rodentia > Hystricidae > Hystrix > Hystrix cristata. Next base: position 12,326 of record PVJO010005016.1, on the reverse strand, counting down.
CAGCAAAAGAGAATTTCTTTGCAAAGGAACAGATTTAGTTGGAATAAGGAGGGTTAGCTCTTTTTTATGGAGCAGAAAGAAAAGTGTGCTGGTAAAGAGAACGGTTAACAACTGGCTCTCAAATTACGGCGAACCATCTGATCTACAGCGCGTACCCATGTCCATTGTACAGACATTCATGTGGCTGGTGTCACGTTCAGATTGGGGAGGCATATATGCAATAGACCCCTGTGAGCCCTGGCAAGCCTGCTCTAGTATACCACTCATTGGAAAGATCAAAAATAGGGGAAAAACATTAACAGTGAATAAAAGAAAGGTCTCTGGGTTCTAACACACACTGCTAAGATGAGGCTGGAACACAGATCTGGAAGATGGAGCAGAATCTTTGATGCAGTCCCCTGCTGTCTACCATCCCTCAGCTGTTCTCCAAACATATGTACAGACCCAAGTGGGTCCAAAAGAAAACAAAGTGAAAAAGGAATAAAGAAAAAAGAACAAGACAGTAGAAAAGGAATACAATAAAATTGTTCAGTTTAAGTGGAAAGTCATTATTAGAACATGAAAAGATAAATCATTCCCTAAATTTGATTGTTCATCAGCTCTAGAAGATTTGACCTGAAGTGGACTTATGGTAAAAGATGAAAATCTCGTTGAAACATATCTAAGGGAGGTGATGGAATAGAAAGATTCTCTTCAGGAATTCAGGCATCTGGAGACAGTCCTTGTTCTGTTCTTAGTCCAATTCTGTGGCAGTGAACTTTTGGCTTAAGCAGTTTCTAAATTTTCTGAGTCACCTCTCTGCCCATCTATGCTGTGTAAATACATTCCAAAGTAAAGGTGATCACTTCTATGGAGATAGATAGATAGATAAATAGACATACAGACAGGTAGATGGATAGTGTTATGGCTCATGTCTAGATGGCTCCCCAAAGCCTCATGCAGCCATAGGTGAGCCTTCGGCAGAGGTGGCTGGATCTAGAGTGTGTGACTGTTAAATCAGTCAACTGATTAGTTTGGCATAGTTTTGCTGGGATCAAGGATTTGATACTAGGATTAAGGGTGGGAGTGCCTGGGTAAAATATAAGGGACAGAAAGAGGCTTGTCTGTCCCTTGCTTACCTTGCTGCCTTCGGGCTGTCTGCCAGGCCACCCTGCCTTGGATCCAGCCAGTTGTGAACTGAAACCTCTACAAACTGTGGGCTGAATAAAACCTCTCCTCCTTTAACTTTGGGTGTTGGCTATTTTGTCCCACCAATGAAAAAAGTAACTAAGACAGACGGATGATAGATAGATAGATAGATAGATAGATAGATAGATAGATAGATAGAGGCAGACAGACTAGTACAGAGCAAAAACAGTCATGGTAACACAACCGTGGCAATACCTATTCCTGACACAGGAATTCCAAGGAGTAAGGAAAGAGAAGGGCACCGTGGTTTAGCTCAAAGCAATGGGGAGAGAGACTATGGGGGAGAGAGTGTGCACTTATCAGAAGTGTTGGTGTCAGGGGAGGGTATTTGTTCTGGCACAACACACAACGTCTGACTGCCAGGTAGTGAGGCGCCATATGAGTTTTTGAAAGCATCGACTTAGTCTGCAGGCCAAACCCCTGAGCTTCATGGAGGTCATTCTTAAAGCTTGCAGTGCAGCACTCTGTAGCAGACATTCACCTTTCTCTTTCAGCGCTGAAGCTCTTCAGGGAGCTGACCGTGTAGCGGCCTGAGTGGACAGCAGGGGTTCTGGGGCTTTGGAAGGGAGAGGAATATAAAGAACTGCAACTCCAGCTCAGTTTATTCTTGTTGCTCATGTCATTTTGTCTATGTGACATCCACTGTACTACTCCTCCCTTGCTGAGTCACATCTTCCACCACCTTCAGGTTTGAAGATAATCATCTTCAAAGTCGGCTTATTCACTCTTCCCTAAAACCCTGATCTGGGTTGTCTTAGTCCAGCCAGCATGTTGCAAGGCTTTGGATGATGTATAATGAGAGCCAGGACTGGGAGAACTCAACTACCAAGGCTTGGAAGCTTCTGCTTGAATCAAAGACTCAGAGCTTTGATGTGTAGAAATTAATAAGAAAGCGCTGGGGTTTCTGAGAGCCACGAGTGGCGGTAGAGTGAAACCCAGTTCAAATAATGAAATCTAAAATTTGGATGTAATTCAGTGTAGGGGAAGAGTGGGTACTTGGAGTGGAATGATGACCCCCTTTGTGTAGCTCTTGTCTAATATAACCACAGGTTTAAACTATCCTACTGAGTTCTCTTAGTTTATTCTTATTGGTTTCCAAATCAGTTTCACAGAATATTGTACTTTTCAGAACACTGAAAGCTACAGAAAATAAAAGTGGGAGTCAAATTAAGAAGACACTGAGTCCCAAACATGTTTCCAGAATCTTTACTTCTCTACTGTTGTCTTTACATACTGGGGTTTTAGTTTTGGGGAGAAATTTCTGTTACTAAAAGTAACCAGTTAAAAGAGTACTAATTTAAATTGCTACCAGCTGAAAGATTGGCATGCTCTAATTTTCTCACAGAGATATAAGTACTGTGACCTGTTACTTTTTGGAAAAAAATTGTATCCTAGTCCCAATTAATACCTAAAAGAATGCAATTTTCCTCACAAAACATACTCCTGTGAGTTGAAGAAATCTTTATTTTTCAACAATCCAGGACAATTAAGACCCAGGTGAATAAATTTTCTGTAACTTTTAATTCTATAGAAGCAATTTATTGGCTAATGAGAGAAAGTCAGGAAGCAAATAGGAGGGTGTCCTTGGAGATGAAGTTCTTGACACTACTACCTTGCTCTGTTAGCGTTTCTCTGATAATGTCCTGTTCATATGATTAGTCAGAATAAAACAACCTGCACAAACTGTGTGCTACGCATAGCATACAATAAAACTAGAACATCTTTGTACCAAAGTAGATGTGATCTTTGGTTACATCACCTGGATAGGAAGTATCCTCCTCAGAAGTTCTTAAAAACAAAAGTCAAGCAATTCAGAATCCAAATAAGCTAAGGTTTAGAATAGGAGGACTTCCCTAAAATGTAAGATTTTTAGAAAATCACAATAATCACGGGAAGAGCTTTGACATGAACTGAGGCTCAAATTAATATTGTCTAGGTATTAAAAGGTTTGTTGACAATAACAAGGATCTGGATTCTAACTGAAATAATTTGGGCATAAAATTTAGAATTCTAAGTAATTGTATGCTACAGGCTCTAAATGAACTAACTGGAAATTGTTTAAACTGAGGTAATACTCTGACAGTTTCACATGAGGCTACTGTACACACATGTCACTCTGTATGACAAGCTGACACTTAGCACTTGTGACACTGCGTTGTTGTGCTCTGCATTCGATGCACCAAAAAGATGCGTTGGAGCTTCTGCTTTATGTTACTGATATTCGTGGCTTTAATTTTTGGAGAGAGATCTGTTAGGAAGGTTAAACTTACAATTCCAGTTTCAGATTTCTATTTCTTACACTTCACATACATAAGGCCATTTAGTAAAATAATGAAAGGAAAACAAAATACACTAAAACAAAAATTAACCTCTTTCCTTCTCTTTCTTAGCCTGTTGTGAATTTAGATTAATTCATATTCAAGTTGAATGTGAATTAGCTTTTATATTTATTCCTGGGAATATTCAATAACAAACACATAATCATGCCAATTTATCAATGTTAATCATGCCAATTAACATTAGAACCAACTTTTTAAGCAAAGGGAGCTTCTTTTATTTAAAACAACTCTATGTTGCTGTACTTGGAACTGATTTGGTTAACTTGTAGAAATAATTTTTCAGGGTGACAAGATTTAAAAATGCCCTAATTGACCAGAACATTCAAAGAGGACAAGCTATATCTCTCATGGCATTCCAACTCTAATTAAGATAGGAATAGGAAGTTATCAAACATGAGTAGCTGGAATAGGACTCACCTCTGACAACCGACCACCCTTCCCTTCGATTATTGCAAAATCCATTCTCCATTCTACAGAGAGATATGCTCTCTGAATCTAAATTTTCATGTAGGTTACACATACAAGGGGGAGAAGAGAACCAATGAAACGAACAGGACCGGGCCCTTTGGACATTGCTCCCATTAAGTGTCATTCTGCAAGGCAAAGACTCACCGTGAGACTTTAGCAATGCCCTTCGAGGCTCAGCAGCCTTTCATTTAGAAGCTCCTGCAGCTGCTTCCATCGGGAGAGGGTGAGGCGAGGTCCTGTCTGAAGTCGTGCCCATAGCAGGGGGAGGAAATGACTAAGTGACCGCACAATAGTGAAACTCTTCTAGCAAGAGGAACCGTGCTTGAACTTGGCAGCCTGAACAAAATCTCAGCATGATTCAGCCTTAGAAAGTCAATCTAGCTTTTACTGGCTGACTGATAATATCCCACAGGGCTCCTCCAAGCTACAGCCGAGGAAGGGATGTGGAGATACAGCAGGTCTCCCTGAGATGCGTGTGGGGATCGGATCCCTGAGTGAAGGGTGTCTGACTGCGGCACCGAGGTCCGAAGGCTGGCCTTTTACCCTTTGTACTAACCTGCTCTCCAGCCCTGGGCACAACACTGCTATGCTTCATCTATTTATCTTCTAAAATAATTGTGAAGTTTAAATGGGATGGATTCAAGGTGAATTCTTATTTTCTTTTTAACATGATCACTTTTTTAAAAAAAGTATTGGGAAAGTCGATTCTTCTCTATTGCTATATAATTATTTCCCACGAATATTCCATTAAAATCAATACATACACTTGGCAAAACAAAATAGTGCCCAAATTCTACATATGATGAGTCAGAAGGACTATTTCACACACCAAGTAGACCCCTTAATAGAGAAGCATAAGTTATTTGCAGGGTCTCCACTTACCCAGAAATAACCCATAAGATGTACTATGTGTTGTGCACCTTGGAAGGGTTGAGGGACATGGGCTATTTTAGGGGGGAGATAAAATCATAGCAAATCATTTTGTTTTTCTTTATTGCACCGGTAAGAATACACAACAGAAAATCTATCCTCCATGAATCATTAAGTGTGCAGTAAATTATTATTGCCTAGAGGTCCAACTTTGTACAGTAGATCTATAAAGGTTATTTATTTTCTTGACTCAAACTGTATGCTCTTTGATTAATAACTTCTCATTTTCCCCTCCCTCCAGCCCCTGGAAACCACAAATCTACCCTCTACTTCTACAGATTTGACTATTTTGTATCCCTCGTCTAAGTGGAATCAAGAGAAGAGCACTCCTCTTTCTCTTGACTGGCGTATTTCACTTAGCAAACATTCTCGAGGTATATCCCTGTGGAATATAGTGCAACATTTCCTTCTTTGTTAAGGTCAAACCGTCTTCCATTTAATCTGCCATATTTTCGTCAACCATTCATGTGTCAATGAGCATTTAGGCTGAAACCTTTGATATTATGAATGAGACCACAGCAAATATGGGAGTACTGGTACTTCTTTGGAATCCTGATGTCGATTCTTTTGGATAAATACAGAGAAGAGATCGCTGGATCATATGTCCAAAATTACAAGAGTTCTTCCTGGAGTCCTACTAGAGCAGGAAGAAATGAGAAGTGAGGGATCGCTCAAGTGGCCAGGGAGTACTGGGTCAGGTGGCAAAACCAAAAGCAGGTGGCAGGTAGTGAATGGGGAAGACTGACCAAACATCATGAGGAGCAGCGATAATAAAACATGTGATGCAATACACCAAGGTAATGAGAACGTGGCACAGTGGGCAATACTTAAGTGGTCCAATTTGCCTGGAGCAAAAGATGGAGGTGGAGCACAAAACGAGATGAGAGAGGTAGGGTGGGTCCCTCTTCTTTTACAAACCCCTAAATCCTGTGGAGAATTCTTGACAAAGAACATCACAAGAGGAGGTGGATGAGAAGTCGCTGGCTTCTTTCATGATTAAAAAGTTATTTAAGTGATTCAGAGTTCCGAGCCATATTTTCTGCTTCTGAGATCATCTCATATATTTAATAATTTTGTTTTTACATCCTCAATAAAAATCCAGTAAAATAAGAAGGGTAAAGTTAAATCAGATCACCCGCAGATCTCTGAGATTACAAACGCAATTGTTTTCCCTTTAGTTCTTTCTTTAAATCATGCATAAAAAAATTATGGCTATTTTTGTTTTGTAAAACTCTGAAGATTATAATTCAGGTAATAGTGTGTTGCATCTCCTAGGTGAAGAAAAAGAGAAAATAGGTGTTTTTTTTTAAAAAAAACAAAACAGTTTACAATTGGAGAGTTAAAACGAGGGAAATGTTCAGATCACAGGTTTCACTCCAAACAGATTGAAGTTGTGTCAGTTTTTGAGACGTGTCCTTCCTGTCTGGGCTCACAGGGGTACACGGCCTGCAAATGGTCACTCCCAAGAGCCTAGAACTGACTAACATTTGGTACCATATTTCAGGTGATTCTCCTTTAATTTTTTAATCTTATAATACCCACTTCACTTTATTTGGCTCTTAAGTCTCTTGAAGTTTTAAAAATGTAAAAATAAGCATGAACTAAGTAAGTCATTCATTTTCTTTTCATTAGTTTTCAAACAAAAGCAAGGTTGTGGTTTTAACTATGTGGCTTTTTTATTCTAAAGAACAAAGTCGCAAAAGAGTCCTCATCTCTCTGAATCATGTATTCCTGGAAATAAAGTTTTGAAGAAAAGAAAATTCTCCATAAAGGAATGGAGGGTTTTCCTGATCAGTGGTGACACGGAGCCACATTTTAAAGAGTTTGGAGTTATAGGTAGAGGACAAGCCCAGCACAGAAGTGGTAAGAAGACACAACATTTGAAATCAAAGGCATCGTTTCTAGTCTAATTCAGTCACTTATTAATTGCAAAACACACATCAAATGAAGATTGTAGTCTTTTTATTAGGACTGTACAAGTAAATATCTTTAAGTATTAGTAACTATTCATGCATATATATTTCTGGGTGTGGTATATATACATATATATATAGAGAGAGAGAGGGAGAGAGAGTCTCACACATAGTAGAGATCACTAAACAGTGGCTACTTGAGACTATAACCTCATAATATAATGTAAGAATATTACTAATCATAAGGCTGAGACACAGCTTTACTTTTCCACATGGCTTCGGTATATGGGAAAGTTCAGTCATTTGAAGTTAAGAAAAGTTAAAGGAAGCCACAATCCTCTTAGGTGTTAGGACAGTGAACCTGCTGGGTTCTGGTCCTCTCTTGGAGGGTGCAGCCCAAAACAAAGTGGGCAGGTGGTGAACGCATGGACCACGAGGCTTTGGACACATGTGAGATTGTTTGCCACTCTCTAGTAAATGACCTTATTTGCCCATATATTTTTAATGATTAAGTCAACTTTTTATAATTGCTCTCTTTTTTCTCTACCAATTAGTGCCCATTCCCCAGTGCTTCTACCTATCTTCACACTGACTTGTAATAGAAATGCAGTCAGTTGTCCTTTGATTTTCAACATTGCCCTTTACACTGGACTAACCTCACCACATACTCTACGCATAGTCAGAGCATGTGAACAAAGTAGAATTACTGCCATTAAGCCATAAACCCAACAGATAGCATAAAATAATTGATTTAAATTTATTCCAAGATGCTGGGTGTCCAGTGACTATGCGAGGAACTTCTTCATGTGATCCTAAGCCTTGGTGTAGACGTTTCTGAGAATAAGAATTTCTATTTGTCTGAGGATTTATGTCTTGTGAATTTAATATTTTCTCTGGGAAATTTACTTTGTATTTCAGAATAAGGTGGGAGTTATTATACAAAGGTTTGAAAAATGCAAGAGAAACTGTCTGTACAAAATAAGAACTTCAAATTTGCCTAATAATTAATCAAATTAAGCACATAGATGTACCACTGTACAATACTGACAGTCTATAGAATTTCAATTTCACTTTCAACCCATGAAACCCTAAAAGGATCACTGAGCTCATGAATTGAACAGCAGACATCTCCAGGATTCAGGTGCATAATTACAGGTGTCTATGATGTTACTGCTGAGACCCAGTTCCATCCTGGAACAGCAAGTGTGGTGCAGGCCAACGGCAATGGGACTGTACGGTCCTGCTCTCCATGACAAAATATAGGTGCTCTTGTCAACATATCCTAGAGGCCACAGATGTGCCTGCAAATGTTCCTAGTATCTAAAAGTGTTCTTCCATCATAAGATTTCTTAGGATTGCAGAATCATTAGTAGAAGAAGATAGAATGGCATAGTTTGAAGTTGTTAATGCAATTACTAATACAATTAATACATAATCACCAGGAATGCATCCCAACATCACTGGTCTAAAGGTCTTATAAAAGTTAATCTCAACCAGCCAGGATGCTTGCATATCCCAGTCTCAACCAAACAGGGCCCTTGTGAATCCCTTAACTTCTTTGGTTGAAAGAAGGGGGGACCCCAAGGAAATGTCCGGTCATTGTCTAAGTTTGTCTCCCACATCTGATTTTGTTTATACTTTGAAGTCTTCAAACTATTGAAAGTTGGTGTTACTTTCAATTTGATGTGATTTTTCTTGTGTGGTCTTACCACAATGGGAGTCTTCTAAATTTGTAGATTTTATGTGGGACTAGTGTAATGTTAAATATGAGTTAATGCTTTAACACTTATTGAGAGATTTACTTTGAATATATTAAATCAGTCATTAGCAGAAGACAGAATCTCACATAACATTTTAGAAAATAATATAAAAACAGACAAGGTCAGTTGTTTTTCTTTAAGTCAAAATGTGGGCATTATAATTCTGTGATAACTCCTCTAATATTTTATTTCACCTATAATTTTACAAGTCCGTCTCCCCCACTGTATGCTACTTCTCTAGTGTTTCACTCATCTGCATATCTTCACCATCTAGCATCAAGTCTGGTAGAAAGAATGTGTTCAGTAACTAAATGGATATCGACAAGAGGATAAATAGGTCAATAGATTGAGGAAACATAATCTGGCCTTTGAAACAAAGTTGAAGAATGTGATGCATTGAAGAGGAATTGAAAGGACACGAGAATATTGGGTATGATCAAATCATGATGCTAGATTGAATATCAGGGTTTAAATACATTTCTAAATGTTTGCCATCGATTGATTCTCAACTATGTTCTAATGATGCCTTTTAAACCCTGCAGATAGTGTGAGGTTTTTCTCTATCAGTCTACCATCAAGGTTGTAATTAAGTTATTGAGTCTGTGGCCTATATTTATGATCACAATATGTGATAGAGGATTATAAACACCAAGAAAACTGTATTATCATTCTGTCTAATTATCACATTAAGAGAATGACAGCAAACGTTTCATCTCATGCTGGAAAAAAGAAATCTGGCATAACTTGGGAATTTACTTTGATGTTGGATTTGTGTAAGAAAGTATCAAAGACTGAACTATTTTCAAACAGAACATCCAATGTTGGTTTCATCCAGGCACTCGGTTTTCCACTCCATCACCATCTTTTTCTTTGAAGTGGCATAACCTAGAGTTTATTATTAGGATCTATTTATTGCAGGTAGAGAGCAATGAAATTCAAGAATGTGAAAGAAAAATCCAAGGACCGCAAAGCCAAAAGCAGGTGTTATAAGTTGATCTCTGAAATGTGTTAGGTGCCCACAGACCCAGGCATTTAGTGTGAAAGGCCTAGAAGGATCTGTGGTTCTTAAAATGTGTTGCTCAGACTAATAGCACAGGCAGCCTCTAGGAAATGCAAATCTGATTTGTATCCCAAACCTACTGAATCAGACACTCTGCGAGTGGTGTTCAGCCCTATAGGGCCTCTAAGTGAGTCTAATCCTACTAAAGTTTAAGGAACATTAGCCTAAAATAATACATGAAATGGATCTCCTCCATTTTTTTTTTTTTATTTACTGATCCTGTTCGTCCCGGCATGATATCTTTCACAGTACTCCAGTCCACATGTAAACTCACTTCTCTGAGCAATTTGTCAGTCAAATACGGCCCACATTTCACTGCTCTCTACTGGCTTTATATATTTTAATGGTGCCTCTCTAAAAAAAAAAAATCTGTGCCACCGGAAGTTAATGTATCTTATACAGTTAGAGTTTCTGATTCCACAAAAAGTAAAGGAATAAATTTTCACATACTTGTTCATTATTTGGCATTGCTAAGAAGCACCAAATAATGCGCCCATAAATGAGTGTAAAAGAATGTACTACAGTAAGCATCTTCCTTTTCTTCTCTTTCATAAACAGTGAAGAAGTTTCTTGTGTGTCTTATGATTCAGGTTTATAATCAGAAAAATACAAAAAAGTAAAAAGAGCTAAGGGGCAAACTTCTATATCAAGTTGTTCTCATACATACTCCACCTATCCACCACTATCACGTGACACAGAGCTTGGGAGATGAGGTGACAAAAGTTCATGACTTAGGCATTAAAAGTTGATAGAGAGAGATGACACAACTCTCATATTGTTACCAAGGGATTATGAATTCCAATTAGGTCCATGTGTGATAAGTATAAAAAGATTTCGCAATCACCAGATTCAAATCCAAATCAAATGTGAATGCTTTACCAGCAAGCTACCAAACCTCTTTGTAACTTAGATTTTTTTTTCATTTTAAAAAATAGAAGTAGTAATACTTGACCCACAGAATAATATTGAATTTTCAACAGGCATCTAAATTGTTATCAGTGAGCACAGCAGACAATCAATGAGATCCGTTATTATTTACATCTCTGGATGTACTCATCTGGGTTCTCCAGAGACAGCACGACTACAAGATGTTTATTATTTTAGTGAGGGCCAGAGGAGAATAAAAGTCTCCAAGTTAGAAATGTAGGGTTTTTTTCAATCTACTTCAGGACTCATTCCTTTCTGGTTTTCAAAGAGCAACCCCCACTCAACAGTCTCAGCATCACTTGAGAAATTGTTCGAAATGCAACATTTTAGTCTTTACACCGCCACCCCCTGCACAAACCACCTACCTAGTCCTCAGGCTACTTTGCATCAAGTTGGCTGCTTGCTTTAAAAGGGGGGTTAAATGAGATCCACTGTCCATTAACATAATATTGAAAATGTACAGAATACAGCGGAAAATCACCCATCATACTAAAAACCAGAAAATACACAAGAATGAGATGGAAGAGACGTGACAGATGTTGCAGATGTTGGAATTCTCTGACACATAGACTTTTAAAGAGACACTTTTAAAATATTTTAACAAGCAATTACCAATGCTCTTAAAACAAATGAAAAATTAGAGAATTTTAGGAAAGAAATGAAAATTTATTTTAAAAATAACCAAAATGAAAGTTTTATAATTGAAAATTAAAATAATTAAAATAAAAATTTATTAAACAGGCTCAATGTTAGAGTGGAAATAACAGAGTATAAAATCAGTGAACTGAGAACAGATCAACAGAACTTGAATGAAACAGAACAATAGAAAGAAAATTGTCTGGAAAACAATGAACAAGTCTTAGGGGTTTGTAGGGAAAAAAGCAAAGGACATAATATTGGTATTATCAGAGTTGCAGACAAAAGGCCAGAGAGTAACTGAATAGAAGGGATCCAAAGAAATGATGTTTGGAAACTCTCCAGATTTGGAAAAAGAAAAAAAAAAACACAGATTCAAGAGGTTGAGTGAATCTCAGATGAGATACACCCAAAGAGAAATCACAAAAAGATCATAATCAAACCTCCAAAACCACCAAAAACTAGAGACAAAGAAAAGTGCAGAGTGACAACACATTATTTATAGGTAAACACCAAAGTCCAAATGGAAGAATATTTCTTATTTGATATCATGTATGCCAGAAGTGACATATTTTCAAATATTAAAAGAAAAGACCTGTCAAGTATGAATTCTATGTACAATGAAAATATCCTTTAAGAATGAAGAGGAATGGACATTCTCAGATAAAGAAAAGCTAGAATTTCTGGCAACCGTATCAACTCTACAATCATGTCTAAAGGAACTTTTCTGAACATAAATTATATTTGGAGAGTCTGGTTAGCCAGTTTTCAAACTTATCTCAGCAGCTTCTTAAACTCACAGCTAGACTATTACAGAATTCTTTGTTGTTAACGTGGCCATGTGACCAAGTTCAAGGCAATGGAATGTGGTCTTCACCACTTTGAGAACTATTCTTCAAAAATCTCCTAATATTCTTTCTGTTTTCATTTATTTAAGCAGAAGATATTAAGAGAAAAAGATGAAAGTACTTGAATCCTAAAACACTCCAGAAAAGCTATCCACTGATCTGGACGACTTTGGACATCATCCACTTTTTCTCTCGTTATAGCATCTGGCATTACCGTGACAAATAGAGTCCAACATTACGGTGTAGGGAGGATTGAG